>VOPJ01010100.1:7535-57470 GCA_014673585.1 Semibalanus balanoides
AAAAAACTACCACTGAATATGAAAAACTCTATGGATTTCGGCCACTTTTTTGTGAGGGCCCCCTTTTATTATTATTTCTATTGATTAGCTGGATTAGACCAGGAGTCCAGGACCCTTAGAGAGGCCTATACACCAGGCACCCCGCTAAGACACGCCCATACGCCACGTCACAATATTGAGTACAAAGTTAATTCTTACATATGTTGCGGTCGAAGTAAGGTACAAACTTGCTGAATTTGGAAAACATTGAAGAAATTTGAAACCGTTTTTTTAGGAATCTGGGGAATCTTCCAAAGTGAATTTAAGTTCAAACTTGATCCGTTTTGGTCTTGTCATAAGTCGAAATGCTTGGAAAAGAAACATAATCTCGCTTCGAGCCAGCCCTACCCGTCTCATCGTTCTGAGTAATTTGAGTCAACGTCAAAAAATGTAAGTCGAGCATAACGCTGCCTACTATCCTTGCATAAACATTGGTCGTTTCTGGATAGTTGCACCACCCGCGCCATCCCAGAGCTGTGACACAGAATAGCTCAGACATTGCTCTCTGAGCGGTTCCGATGCTGCCGATATATGAGCGCCTGTTGATGACGTGGGTAACATGAGCCGAGTATGAGTCACACGCCAGACTAGCGTCTCGTGGCGGTGAGGTAGCAGCATCAGTGCAGGGTCATGCCCCTCTGCTGGCATAAGACAATCGAAGCGCCCTTCAGTGCCTGGGCGGATCAGGGGGAGGCGCCCCATCAGACTGAGAAGCTGATGGACGCTGGTGACCCGTGAAGTGAGCCGCCTTCTCCCTGAGCCGAACCAACTCTTTGAACTTACCGGGAACTGAAACCGAACTTTTTAAATATAAAGCCGAACTTCTTTAATCTGCCCAACAGACGCCTATACAGTTGACCTGACTGCCAATGCGTTCACGCGAGATGCTGATCATTAATTCTGCCCACAGGCGCTTCGACAACTTCGTTCTTCTCTGCCGTGCCCTGGAATGAGCGTCTATGCAGTAAGCAACTGTAAAGGCTGGCATTGCGTTTCTTCTGACTTCCCTCATCATAGGCGATGTCTGGCTTTCGCATTTTTGACACTGCCTTCGACTGGACCAGGTATGAGGTAATTTCAGTGCCAAGAGTCCCTTCATTGGTCTGTTTGATCCCACCACGTCTTGTCGGTCACTTATGCCGCTAACATGTGATGGTAAGTGTTCGGTACCCTTAGTGGAGACTGTATTGTGAGTAATGCTGCGGGAAATGGGTTACGACTACTAAAATAATAGCAATCCAGTAACAGAGTGTGCGTCCTAGTGTTAACCGATGTTGAAGAATTGTATGGCGAAATGGTCTTTACATTACAATTGCCCACGTGCTAAGCCATTACAATTATACTGAAATTTGCATGTACCCTGTGCTTCCACACCCGTTGAGATGCTCACGACAATGGCACTACGCTAACATTGGTGGTAAATCTCGCAAGAATCACCAGGTGGTTTTTGTTTGCTTCAAGTGCGGCTAAGGTCTAGTTATTGGTCGTGGTCATGGCTAGTTATTGTGTCCTCGGCCGAAACCGCCGACGTCCAGTGCGGTTAGCTCATTTTCCCAGGTCCGCACGTGCCGGATTAACCATGGGAGACCATTGGCGGCGCCACAAACGTTTCGTCCACAACTATCGGCCAGGCGCCGCGGGCCGGCTGGGAGGCGGAAGCTGCACCACGCGGCGCCATCGCGCCCTGCATCTAACCGCTGGCAAGGCCGTTCATGGCCGGCAGTGAGCCGCGCTACTCACACCGCGGCCGTCGCCGTGCCGCCGCTGCACGCTCCCCGACCGTCGGCTGCACCACAGCCCGGCTGACGTCACACGGCGGCGCCGCCTGGCGACGCCAGCGGCTCCCAAACCGGCGCCGCGCGCGTCGGCCGCCCGCCCGCCGCCCCGCCGCCCCGGACGCCGCAGACGAGCGTGAGCGGTGGCAGGGTGGGGAGTGTCTCGAGCGACAGAGCGACGGAGCGAGCTGAGGAGCGCAGGAGAGCAGTGAGTGAAGCGGAACGCGAGGGGCGCGGCCGGACAGATCGGCGTGACAGGCGGCAGGACTGAGAAGGACGGTGCTGCGGCCGGTGGAGTCTGAGAGAGGGGCGCGGTCGGCGGCGGACGGGGGCGTCAGGGAGCGGCGGGCGCGTGTGAGAGCTACAGCCGGACGGTGTGGCGCGGCCTCCATGGCCGGAGAATGGGACGGCGGGGGAGGCTCGCTGGGCCTCCTCAGTAGGACGACCTCGACAGAGCCGGCCCACCTGATAGCCGGCAGGACCAGAACGCGCAAGGCTCGCCTCGAGGTCAAGAAACGCCCCCTGGTGAGTGTCCGTTTACTGCCGCCAGCAGGCGTCGTCCACCGACCGTGCAATGTCATATGTCCCGTGTTCCGTTAACATCGCAGCGAATGTCCGTTCTCATGACTTCCTAAACTGTACGAAATCGATATGAAACATCCAACATTACATCCAATTCAAATATTGATGTTCCGCTTCATGACGTTAAACCCGGTCTGTATTGAACATGTCCTGCTCGGCTCAGTCTCGCCAGGCTACAGGATCGCGCTTAAATCTCTGTCATCCGCGCTCGGGCCTGGTTAACTATGCATTGCGGTGTGTGGCGGGTTAGATCGATGCTCCCGTTTGAGACCACCCAGTTAGCCCGCACATCTCAGCGTGCTCTGAGGTCCTCACAGCTCCCCCGCCGCCACCTCCCGTCGCCTGTCGCCATGTGTGCTCCCACTGCTCAGTGCAAACTGCAGCACGGTGCACATTCAGTGCACAGACCAGACGCGATGCACAGTGCACGAGGCAAGGCGCACGAGGCCGGCAGAAGCGGCGGCGGCGGCGCTGCTCGGCCGGCCGGCTGGAGCGGTGTCGCCGGCGGCCCCGCTGAGGGCAGAGGGCACCGCTCGGCTGTCCCGGCGCCGCCTGGAGCTCGTCACTCGGCCGCTCTGTTTAGGTCCCGCGTCCGTCACGACTGTCACGTGACGACGTTTTGTCAGTGGAGATGATGACACAAGACGCCGGCCGCGCCACAGCCGGATGAAAACTGCCCGTTAGCCGGCTCGATCCGGCTCTTTGTTTGACGTGACTGACCCCGGTCACAATCACGAGTACAGCCTGCGTGCACTGCTCGGAGTGGCAACGGCTTTGGGGAAAAGATTGTCAAATGAACGGCGCACTGATGCGTCGTTGACCCAGTTTATCAATCCATTGTCGGGAGCGTTTTCCCCGTTTGCAGTACCTAAGGATGAAAAATGAGGGCACCCTTTCTCTCCTGGAGCAATGGCGGACCGGTAAAGTAGGGGGCCACGTAGAGAAGTGGGCCCACATGCCTTGTTGGTCCCCTCAAGCCTTAGTGGCCCCTTCAAGCCTAGGTGCGCCCTTTTGACCTTGAAAACAAATGTATGCCAGAACGGACCCTTTTAGTAATTGTATGCCAATGGGGCCCCTCGGGCTATTGGGCCCCTTCGAGGCTCAAGGGGTCATGTCTCCCCCCTCTGGTTCCGCCGCCGCCCGGGAGTGTCAGTGACGTCACCAACGCAGAGAGGCGGCGGGGCTAGCGGTCCGAGCTGCTGCTGACGCCATCACTGTCGGACTTTTCTGTCCGGTGGACAGTCGCATGGGCGGACATTTCCTAACTACTGGCGTACAGGGTAACGGCCCGCCGTCGGCGCTCGGAAGTGCGCCGTCGCTTCATTTCGGCCTCGCCGGCCGCGTCTGCCGCGGCCTTCCGACGTCCGAGTGCTGCGTTCCCGGTCTCCGAACAGAGGGACGTTCCTCCATCTGTCACCGCTGTCTCATTGCCGCGTGATGGATGGAGGACGTATATTGTCAACGCTACTGCGCCGAGAGAACTGGCCTAGTTGGACACAAAGAGACGTGCTGGAATGTTGAGAAGTGTTTGCATACCGTCGTTTGGATAGCGGAATGTGCAGCGTTTCACAACAGTCGATTGATTCCGGCCGGCGACGGACTGCTGCCCTTCGCAGATCAATTCCGGGAGGCTGTCGACATAAAGCAGCCTCGTGAGTTCAGTGACGCAATATTGCGGCAGAATGCGTCCGGCGCTGATCACGCTTGACACAACCCTCCTCAAGTGGCGACGAGACTTTGTGCTGAATTCACTCGGTTCGCTTGGTTCACAGCTTAAATTAGCTCAGATAATACCACACATCCTCGAAAATACAATTTAATTTTGTAATTTGTATTTGGCTTTGCTATTTTTCTAGTAAAAGGTCGCTGTTCTGCAAATTATTTGAAAACTAGACTGGGAACTTAACCTCTGAGAATCGAAACTGAAAGCCTCATATCACAGGCATGACCAGAGGCCTGGCGGTACTTAGAACTACACAAATTGTGTCCGCTTAATCCGCTTACAAGCCTGGCAGCATGTGAGCACATCCGCAATGGTCTGCTTTTCGGAACAGGCGCCAGTAAACAGACCTGTTCCGTGCCGGTGGCGGACGTACGCTTCTCAAGTTCCGCTTCTGCGGCAGATCACCGCGCTCAGCACGGCGTCATTGCATTTATATCGGAGTTGGTGAGTTCTGACATCTCACCGTGACCGCAACAATGACTGAGCTGAGCTCACTCAGCTACCCTGTGTGTATTGCAGCTGCAGAAACAGGACAGCAGCAGCTGTCCTGTTTCTCATTGGCTCACCTGCCAACTGCGGCTCTGTCGGCCAGATGAGAAGGCCAGGCCACATCTCACCTAATGGTCCGCCTAGCCACGGCCTGACTGATGCTATTTCACAGCGTTCGTGGCCGACTGACAGAACGGTCTCACAGTTTTCATAATTATCGGGAAGTGAGATAAGTACCGTCACAGCGTTGTAAATGCGACTTGTCACATGCTGGTGCCGGCGCGACGCGAGCGACCACGCGTCTCGGGGCAGAGAGGTCGTGACAGCTTACGTCAGCCATGCTACTATGGAGCCATGCTACTCCGTGCCGACCTGGCCTCGCCCCTAATCTGTCACTAAATCCGTCACATCTGTCACCGGGTCACCTGTCGTCCCGCTGACCTCAGCAATCACCCGCTCCTTCGTCGCCTCTCGCCGTACAACGCCTGTCGCCGGCGCTGACCACGGCTGTCGCACGCGCTGACAGTGGCTGTCGGCCGGCCTGACTGCGCTGTCTGATCCCAGCTGACGGGCCGGGCCGGGGTGACGGGGACTGATACCGGCAGTCAGGACTCGGCACCGCACTGCAGTGAGCGTGCTCACTCACACCGTGGTCTGACGGCCCGGGCTGGGGTGACGGGGACTGATACCGGCAGTCAGGACTCGGCACCGCACTGCAGTGAGCGTGGGCTGACGTCAGCTGAGGGCGCCGCCTGTGGGACGTGGGCTCGTATCGAGCGCTGTCCTGCCAGCTCAGGTCAGGGGTCAGAGGTCTGTTGACCGGCCGCCAGTCAGAGCCGTCCTGCTGAAAGATTGACGCCCACCGGCCGGAACTGGGTTTGTTTCCACTGCTGAACAGCTGAGCTCTGTTCCAGCGTACAGAAAGCAGAGGCCTCCGATTGATAAAACATCGGCGTCATTGGCCTTTTGCATTGGATTTTACGCAGTCGGGCTTTTCAATGATTTGGGAATGTCACGCCATGTGCTAAGGTAATGAATTGATGCGTTATTTATATATTAATGGCCGTTTATTTTTTTCGTTCTAAGTCTTTAGATGATTTATTTTCTTGAAATATATTGCCTTACTACTTCTGTTGGATCTTCTCAGACAATAGTGACGTAGAATGTTAAGAACTGAAGCGTCCATTTCTCATTTATTTGTATGCACCATGCAACGAACAATTTCGGGTGTCTTAGAATCATATAAAATCAATCATAGGTATTTGTGTCGGCGCCATCATAGACTGCTTCCAATGCATTGCATGGTTTTCGATTACGAGAAGAAAATATATATTTAAATTGAAGGATGACTCAGCAATTAATTGGAAGGTATGTTCCATCGGTTAGTTTTTGCTTGCTATTTGTTTAATTAGATAAATGGCCATTGGCCATGTGCCCGATTGTCCACTAATTGGGTATGGCTAGATGCAGATTGCAGAACCCGATAAAAATCGACTGTCTAGGCCTCGCAGGCGGTTATATAATTTAAGATAAAATAACATGAATAGCAATTAGCATTGAACCGCGTTTTTGTTTTCGCTGACAGCGGGTATCGTACATGGTTCGGAAGTCACGGGACAGTTGCCGCCGGAAAGGGCATTGTCACCGCCGACGTAGCACTTCCCCTCCTGCAGCGCTACAGAAATCCAGCACTGTCCTGACTTGGCACGGGTATAAAGGACATGTTCGAACCGCGCTCGTACGGAACCCGCAGCTCTTACAACGGCGCCGACCGTTACTTTGAATACCCCGAGTGCAAGTCATCTGCGGCGTCATCTCATTGACTGCCAGTTGGGCGTGTATCGACCTGCGGTTAGAGGCGTTAGGTTAGAGGCGGCGGACGGACATAAAGCACGGAGCTGCGCTGCTGCCCTGTAGAGTGCAGCGTGGCTGCCCTGTGTTACCCATTCAGTGTGTGTTTGGGGAGGGTGCGCATTGCGAGTTTTGTGCTGCAGCAGGCGCAGAGCCATTATTCTGCCGACATGTCCGTCCGCTGTGGATGATGATGGCGCATATCAACTCCATGGAATGTGGATGTTGGATGTCGGACGAGGTCATGTTGACAATAGTGAACTGGATTCAAAAAGGAAAACAGATCGCTGAAATGGTGTAGACTGTAGATGTCCTGGTTTCAGTATAGCAACAAGGCTAAAGTTGTTATTTTACCTCAAATTTCAACAAGTTTCAAATAAAGGTTTAGCACAAATTTGTAAGTTTTACGTCCCGCACGCACGTCTTGCGGGTTATATTAGTTCATTGATCGGATTTCAACGGTGAGCCCATGTCCGGCGCTGTGTTAGCGTAGCTGTTATCCTGCTGTAGACTCTGTGTGTTGTCTAGTTTTAACAACTGTCTAGTTTTATATACGCCTTAAAATACTCAGCACTATTTTTCCTGGTATCTGCTCTGAATCAGATTCCATGTCTTCAGATGTTCTAAATGATTCATTCTTCTTAGATCACCTTCATACCCGTTTTGTCTAAAAAAGGGAGTGTGCCTACTCTTTTGAAATGTCAAATATATTTTTATTACGGTAAGAAGCTACTGCTTTTGGAATTATTGGTTACGATAAAATTCACGTCTGGAGCCCCTTTAGTAGAATTTTTACTTATTTTCCTGTTTGAATTTGTTTTTTCAAAAACTCAAAAACGATCGTCACTTATAAACAGAGTAAGCGAAAATGTTACCTATAATTGGCGCACTGGCCAGAGCTTACATATATGCCTAGCGTGTGTAATTTAAGAGCAATGCTTCTAGTGCGAAAGCTCTCTGGCGACTATTGATAATTAATTTCTGCCAGAATGTGATTGGCGACTTTGGAATAACTCAGCAATAAAGTGATTCTGGGGATAATGAAGTTTACATGGCTAAATTCCAGAAAAATATGGGTTCTACGACTAGTGTCTAAAACTCACATGACCAATGTGAGTAGGACACACTCCCTTTAAGGTGTTGGTGTAAGTTACGGCTAAGTGCCCTGTCATAACCATTCCACAGCTTTAATCATCTTGTTACTTGTGTTATAAATTAAGTCTGATTCTTGTGCTCGGATGCATTTCCGAGATATTGTCGGCTCTAAGCAGAGCTGGGTGTGCCCGCCCTGATCCTGGAAGCCTGCCACGCAGTACATGGTGTCCAGCAGCATTGGTCAGATAAATATCCAGTTTATCATCGAGACTGAACCTAATCATCGAGACTGAACCTATTCAATCCAACCCATTACCAGTCGGAATTATTCGTGAATAGGCAATCGCAATTAAAAATATAAATGAGATAAGGACCCGAACCGACAAATCAAGGCCATTGCATTAGCAATTATTGTGTAATGATATAATACTGCAATTTAAATTGCCAAAAATAAAATCCACCTCCATTTAAATTCATTTCTACCCAATCTTCCTGATATTGTTCACTCCAGTTTCATTTCGAAGTCAAATTTTCTGATCCAGCTTGATCCAAATCGAGTGGATTCGATTGGCCCATGGATTAAATGGATCAGTACGCTCAACTTTGACCTCTGGTGTTGTCAACTCGACCGTCACTCTGGTAGACATCACCACATTTTGGCGCCACTCTCCCGCGCCATGGTGTCGCGTTTATTTACGATGCGCAATCTGTGAGACTTTAATTATCATTATATCACAGACAGCACCGCGGCGACGCGTGCCATGCGCCCGGTTTCGTCAGCTCCGTTTACCGCCACCACAGCCTGAGAGGGTCGACCCGTCTTAATTGGGCGCCAGCGGCGACTCCTTGACCCTTCTGTGCCGCACACGACGGGCGGGCGCGACATCGCGACCCACTATCGCCGCCGCCGCCGCCGCTGTTTACGGCATTTTTGGCCGCCCGTCTCGCTGCCGCCGCCGCCGCCGCCGCCGCCCGCCAGCAGACGACAGCGGCGGCGGCGGACGGCAGCTCCAGCTCTGATGGTGATCTCGCTGCGGCTCTGCTGGTGATCTCGCTCCCGATACTGTCCTTGAGTGAGCGGCGGTGGCGGGCCCGTGTCGGCGCCGCCGGCCGCCGAGTGGGCTGTTTTACCCACACCCCTCCGCCCGAGCCGACCCCGTCTGACGCGACACCCCCCCCCCTCCCCTACTACGCACAATCGGTACCGGGCCCGCTCTAAGCAGGACCCATCTGGGCCGAGCCGTGCTGTTTGGGAGCGGGCTGCGCTGCAACAGACGGGCACGGTGCCTGGTACGTACTACATTGCTGCATACCACCACCGCCACCAGTCGGACGGCATTGATCAGCGATGTGGAGAGGAAACGGACGACAGGCTGGCACAGAAACTCTTGTGGTGTCATTTGTTACGTGGGGAACATTTTACGTGTAATTCTGTTTCTGGATATAGTTTTTAGGGCGTAGGCTGTGCTGCAAGAGCGTTCATTTTAGTGCTCTATTTCTATGACTGATGCCCTTCGGTTTCGCTAGTCTCAGTACCTCGTGACCGCATCGTGCTATTTCCCAACCGATCATTGCAAACCCCGCGAGGCACGTGCTCGCACTCTGCCCTCCCCCACGCGGCCTGTTATGCGAGGTCACAAACCGCGACTTCCGGCGCGCCATTGCATCCGCCCCGGCAGCGGCCGCGGGGCTCACGCGACGTCCGCTCGTCACGTGGCTGGTCCGGCAGACCAGACACAGCCGTCTCGTGACAGAGATGGTGTGGCTGGCCGGCCCGGACTCTGCGTGGGACGCGACGCCGGCGGCCGGCCGACGTGGCCAAACATGGCTGGACTGTGGCGCGTTAGGCCAGATTGGTAATAACAGCAGACGGACCGGGCTGGCCGGAGGGGCGCGCTGCCGACACCCTGTATGTCGGAGGTTTATCCGAGCATCGGGCCGACCAACAGGCTTATCGCCTATCAGCTGTTGTTCCACTGAGAGCTCCATGTGCATGCTTGGAGGCATTAGCGAATTAATTCAGCGCTTGTTTAACAATGTGTATCCGTGTCGTTTTCCGGAGTTGAGCACACAGGCCACTTTGGGTTGAAATCATTGGCGATTCATGACGCGATGCCCGGTTTGGCACCGTCCTGTGTAAGGATCTGTCCGGATTTTCAGACACTGCCGGCCGGTGCCACACAAGGATGCCATCAGTTGTATCGCCATTGCGGACGATACTGAGCACATTGTCTAGACTCCGCTGCTCGTAGGAGATCAGATCTCTGGCCGCTGCCTCCCATCGTCTCCGCCGTGATGCCGGCACCGAGGAGCGGCCCCCGCACCAGAACGTTACATGTCCGGCTGCTGTCCCCTGGCGCCGCTCGCATGTTCTGCAAATCTCGGGGGATGTGGTCTGATGTGGCGAGCCCCGGCCACTCCTCTGCACCGTTACAGCAGTGACGCGCTCACCCCCTCCCTCTCTGTCGCTCCGGTTTAAACAACCGGCTGGCTGAGCGAGGCCGCTCGGCTGTGGCGATGTATCTGTGTGTAGCTCTGTGTATCGATATGAAGCTCTGTGTGGCTTTGCGGATTCTACCAGTCCGGCCGGCTCTGACTGCACACTGAGCGACCGTAGGTGACTGATCCGCGTGTACTGCGGAACGCACGCCGATGCTGGTGCCGGATCCCTATCGAGTCCACTACCTCGGTATAACGTGGGATAGAAAATGGGCCTGAACCGGAACATCGATGGCATGCCATGCCCGTCATCTGTCAATTAATGTCAACGAATGTGTGGCAAGAACAAAATGTAATCGAATGCGGTATTGTTTTTGCATTTATATTGGCGGTGCATTTTCGCCGCTGAACCGAGAGTTGGTCCATTAGCCAGGCTATATCTTCTGTATCGGTTACATGATATGCGAGCCCTGCCATCTCGTTAAGTGCATGTTTAAGTGTCTATTAGACCTACCGGTTACGCTCCACCCTCTGTTTGCGTTGCATAATGGTGGCCGTTGCAGCGGCCCCGTGCCGGCTGACCCTGAGTCGCGTCGTGTTGTGTCTGACCGGGCGCCCTCCCTCTCTGTGTTACAGACAGCCCGAACGCTGCTGGCCGCGCTGGGTCGGCCCGGGGGCGGCCGCGGTCCGACCGACCCGCCGCCCGACCACCGCGAGCGGCCCTCAGTCCGCCGACCGGCCCGCCGTGTCGCCACTGACGCCGTCTCCATGGCAACAGGAGCCGCCCCCTCGGTGAGTGACGGCAGCTGCAGGGAGGGAGAGCGGGCGGTACTCCGCCCAGAGAATGTACGACATGAGCCGGGCTTGTCTGCCCCGACTGGCGGATATTGACGCGGTGGCACACCTCGCACCGACCCAGGGTCGGAAGTCAGCGCTACTGACTGTTTGCACTTCCTCTCGTTTGTATAACGCACCTTAATGCCATCTTACTCTCATTTCAAGACAGATGGCGCAGTTGCCCGATTATGACAGCCTTGTATAGTGTTGGTTTTGGCGCCGGTTCGAGGAACCGATCGCTGATCGCCGTCCTGGCTGACGTCCTGGCCGACTCCAGGGGCCGGCTATCTCTGGACCCTGGAGCACTGCTGGCGCCGTATTTGCACAGTACTCGACCGATAGCCGTGGGCTGCGAGCCGATAGCCGTGGGCGCCGCACCGATTCTCGGCGGAATCGGGCGTCACGGGGCCGGTGTCCCGCCCGGAGCACGCAACGCCCTGCCGCAGTGAGAGGCGCTTTTGGTGCAGCTCGGCCGGGGCGGAGCCGACACAGGGCCGTGTGGGCGCCACGCCGCTCACTGGTTTTAGAGGCGGCACGCTCACAGCATCGGTGCACGCGCGAATCGATCGCCCTGAAAAGCCACGTCTGAATGGTCTGTCACGCGACGCGTAACGGCCGTGCTCCATCGGCCGTGCTCCAACGGCCGTGCTCCAACGGCCGTGCTCCAACGGCCGTGCTTAAAACGGCTGTGCTCGTATCGGCAGAATCAAGCGGGAAAGGCTTCACATGGCTTCCCTGCCGTATGACTTGGCAGTACAGGGCCCACATATCGCAGAGGGCAAACGTCCCAAATATTTCATCAATAAGATGTCTCATCTTAAATAGGTGGTCGGCGAGCGCCACAGGTCTGTGAGCGTAGCGCAAACATGGAAGCTATTGAGCAGACCACCAGACTCCTCACCGCGCGTCACCCGAGCGAGGCGCTTTAATGGCGCTGCGGAGATGATTCGCCGCAGAAGCATATATGAGACGGAAATGAGACGAAGTCCGGTGTGCAATGCAGTTGCCAACCTGGGCGACTAATAATCCGTGGTTCCGGGTCAAGTTCTGGTGCATCAGACGTCGCCAGTTGAAAGTCCAACACGAAGAACGGAATCTCACTTGGGTGACTTAAAAAGGAAATATTTATTCTGAGAACTTTGTGAATATTTTGTTTGTGTTCAACATATCTGAAATGTCAATCTCAAACTATCCCTAAATCGCGCTAAATTACGCTTTTAGTTTTCAACCTCATTCTAAACGTGAAACATCCTCTCTTTGTTTAGCAGTTCAGTATCCACTCCTCTCCAAATCTGACGAAGTGCGTGTTTGGTTCTCAGAACGCGTCTTGACACACTATATCTCGGCGTCCCTCACTCACCACCTTGAAGTGTGCGCCGGGCGAGCGACATTACCTGCGTGCGAGGGCCCATATTCGCCTCGGCGAGGGTCTCTTGCCCGGACCCGACTGCGAGCAGCGCGAGACACGCAAGGCGCCACTTAGTGACAAACAGAGTCCGTAACGCGTCGCGCCCCACGGCTGGCACTGCGTTGTTCAAACAGTGGCGGATTACGCGCGCTGTTGTACACCGGCTCGGACTGATGTGCAGGACGGCTCATGATAATGTTGCCGGAGCCGGTGGTTCTTTCCAGCCACTATCCGCCACCCAGCCCCCTCCCTCTCCTGGTCGCCCCCCGTCAGAGCGGTGTGCCGTACAGGCCGGGTCGGGCCGCGCCGGTCCCTCGGGACGGCAGCTGCCTCCGCATCACCTGAATGCCGGAGAGACTCCCTCAAGTTACGCCGCGCGAGCGCTGGCTGCGCAAGGTGACCCGCCGCGCAGCCGCCCTGCGGGAGACGCGGTACTTTACGGCGGGCTTATGATGAAGCGAGAGATTGAGACGGGAGCCACGGTGGCGGGAGACGCCGGTGTGCACGGGCCCGAGGCGGCAGGCCGGGTTCCGGAGAGCCCCTGCTCTGACATGGATCGCGCTGATCTCTCGAGTGGGATTCGCGCGATTTGAGTAGCAACCATATTTCGTGGACGAATCGGATGGTGGTGAACTTTATAAAGTCCGGGGCTGGTCTGTGGAGCTGTTTGTGGCTGGCGTTCAATAAGCTTTAGAATCTGGTTTCTCTCTCCGAGGAAAACCTACGTATCATATCGGCAGGCGGGGTAAATGCGCGCAATGCTCACACACGCCGCGAGTCGCGACATGTCCGTATTGTACAGTTGAATGTTGGCGCGGAGCATTTGTACAAAATCATTCTGTTATATTACAGACTGCTCTTTGAGACTCGATAGAGAGAGTGGTTTACGTGAAGACAATTCAAAATCACATAACAACATAAACTACTGCCAGAAGAGTATATTAGTATTTAGAGGAATACACACGAGTAATCCCACCGAGATGCACGGCAGCAAACAGGTTAAGTGCGAGAGGGAGGCGATGTGAGTCCGGACTCCATGGCTCCATGCGGTACAGCTCGGCGTCTATGTCTCCCCGTTTGATCAGTACTAATCGCCTCTCAGTGGCATTTGACAGTGCACTGCCAGCCCCCGGACAGTGTATAAGAGCTGCCGCACAATTTCGTAGGTAACTCAGTGAGAGTCTATTTCCTCATTTGGTTTCCGTTAATACGAACGTCTGGTCACGTTGTTTGGTATTCTAGTGTTCTCCCATCCCGCCACCGCGGAGAGAGACGCAATACAGATGTCTCAATATATCGACTCTGAACACGGAACCTTATGTGGAATCGGCCTGCGGACGGCAAGTCACACCCTGTCACATTTTTTTCTTCCAATTGAGCGTCTCGTCCTTGTCTGATGTCACCTGATTGCAGGAAGCAGCGTCCGAGATAGATGCGGTGGACCGTCCCTCCACTTCAGCGCGGGACATACCGGACGCAGCACGGACATGTGCCCGAATAAAAAAGAGCTACGCACGATTAGTACGTCGGTGTCTTCCTTGTTCCAGTATAGCTCGTCGACGTCTTGCTCAATTCCTGGTCCACGGTATAATGCTCGGCATCTGACAAGTGCTTCCCTGGCCGGTATTTGGACGCGTCTCTGTATCCGGTGCCGGAAATAAAAGTGTCCTCTGTCTAACCTAGTTCCTCCCTATAGCTTTCGGCCGTATCTGTATCTACGGACACGCTGCTCATGGGTACAGCTCCGGAGCTCCGTTCTCTTTAACAAGTTTCCTGACATATAGCTCCGAGACAGTCTGCTCGTCTTTCCGCGGCGGTACCGCATAAGGAAAGCCTACGGCCATCTGACCACGCTGGTCTTCTCGTCGAGAGACAAGTATCATGTACTCGCGTCGTACTGTCGCCCGTACGCTATAATGTGCTTCGAGCAGGTGCCAGGTCTCTTGGAGCTCTCCGGTCCCTGGTATATATGTTTCCCTGGTCGTCGAGAAGTCATCTCCTGGTCCCAGTATAGCTCGCGTCCTCCGTGTCCCGCAGGTATCCGGTAATAAAAGCTACGAGCGGTCTGTTCCTATGACCCAGTTGGTCAGCCTGTGTCTCCGCCTCACAGCCCATGCGATGTTGCAAAGTCTCCGGCGCCGCAGTCCGGCCGGACGCTGGTGCCAATGCGCACACGCCGTCGCCCGCCGCAGCCCTCCGTAGAGCGCTGGCAAGCGCCGCGCTACTGGCGGCTGGAGCGGGCCAAACTGACATTCACCTGCTGGAGCAGGAGGATCCTAGACTTGTCCTGTACTAAAGGATTGCTGTTTTTATCAGTCAGGCACCGCACGCCCCGCCACAAAGTACCGTCCGAGACGCCGGCGTCACACGAACTTCAGAGAGAACAACGGCAGGTTTAGTCGTTATTGCGTGGCCCGTTTCGTACGGCGTCCCCTCGTCTGTATATACACCCACAGGTGCGGTGCTCTGCAGGTACCTTGTTTCCGCCCGTCTGTGGTAGTGGGTCGCGGGCTTGCAGCACCGCTTGTCCCTGCCCGCTGTTAGGTAAAGAAGGTAAGAGAATGCGGAGTGGTTCGTGGCAGAGCCGTTCTCCCGTCCGCTGGTGTGAGTAGATGGTGCGGTGGTGCAGCAACGCGCGTTAATTCCCCGCCGCTGTGTTGATGGTGCGGTGGTGCAGTATCGCGTTTCCCCCGCTGTGTTGATGGTGCGGTGGTGCCAGTACTGTTTCCCCGCTTGTGTTGATGGTGCGGTGGTGCAGTACCGTTTCGCGCTGTGTTGATGGTGCACATGGTGCAGTACTGTTTCCCCGCTGTGTTATGGTGCGGTGGTGCAGCACTGTTTCCCCGCTGTGTTGATGGTGCGGCTGTGCAGTACTGTTTCCCCGCTGTGTTATGGTGCGGTGGTGCAGCACTGTTTCCCCGCTGTGTTGATTGGGCTTGCATCATGGATGCCGTGTGCGAGCCGGGGCCGGCCGGTCGGCGGAGAGCGATGTTATCACGGAGTGAGTCTGTCGGACGCGACCTCTGCGCGGCAGAGACGCCGGCCATGCAGCCACTCGGCCTGTCTGGTCCGACCGGACGCTTACGCGGTGTTATTGAAGAAACGTGCCGGATCAGTAATGTGATCGGCCGCCAATCGACCATTCCAGGCTGCGGTAAACATATTTATCACCATTCCGACGGCCCCGTCTGACGTTTATTTAGTCCAGACGGAACTCAGTTTGCTCGTACTACGCTCTACACGCCCGAAATCGCGCAGGTTTCCTCATCGAAATCTGGACTCATTTCGCCGTCGAAAACATATACAAACATGCATGACGTGGACTATGTTTAAAGTCATGTGGATTTATCGCATTTTGAGGAACATATATTTTTGATAAATCACTGCTGTCATGTCCCTGTTTGCTTGCGTGACCACTTCAGGGTCTTCAGGACAGGACCAATCTCTGAATACGAGAGACCCGTGAGTAATAATATCCGCTCGTGAGCTGCGCTCGATGACAGCCTACCGACGCTCGCACAGGCTCGGTACACTGACCGCGCTCCGCGCTAGCTTTCTATTCCTGGTGGCCGGTCGAATACCAATTGGGATGAATATTTTAGCCACGATCGATTAGCGCTGGCCATCATTATTGGGCTTGGGCGATCTTACTTTGCGTGCCAGCGTTCTGACAGCCACCGACATCGTTAGAGTGTATAGAGTATGTTATTAGACTATCGGATGCTGTTTCTGAGAACAGTTCGTGAAACTTGTGTTACTGGACACTCGGCCATTGATCGGTAGGCAGCAGATCATGGGCATAGGATACAATGAAGTATGGATTATGATGCCAAGAGGATCTCTCAAAAAGGACACGCAATGTTGGATCTTTGGATGCCCACTGGATCCCACGACAAATTACAATAGTGGATTCTTGGATCCCAGTGGATCTTTCGAATATAAAACTTTGCGGAACACGGCGGATCTTGGATCCCACCAGGATATCACCCAATTGGAAATAAGCAATATATGAAATGGATCTATGATCCCAACGGATCTGGAGCGAGCAGGCATCCAACTTGCATGATTAATGTGCCATATCATCTTGATCATGGTAATTATTATTTGACAAAATGTTAACTAAAAAGGCAGTAGCAACCCTGCTAGTGTGCATTAGAGCAAAACTGAGAGAACTGAAAGTAGTGGACGAAGTAACGTTGAACAATAATTTTAGGTGCGGAGAAAGATAGTTAACAAATAATGTATAACACCATGGCGGATCTGGGATCTTCACCCAGTGATCCAATGCAAAATCTCACCCGGATCCAGGCGGATCACGTCGACAAAGTACTCACTGAGAACGCGAAACATCTGATTGATCACACCACAGTGGAATCATCGGATGTCGAGCAAATCTTGTGAAGGTGGAGTCTAATGGATAACCCACAGCAGCGTATTCCGGAGGGACGCTCCAGATTCCCACACGAAGCATCAGCATCCCGAGATCCGTTTTGGGATCGCGGAGCACAATGTCTGGTAGGAATGAAACAGTGTGTCTTAACTTAGCGGCATCCTGCATCATATACTCTGTGTTTTCTCTCCCACGTCTAGCAATAGACAAGGCATCTATGGAGTTACCACCTGCTTATCATAAGAGGGCCGAGATACTGGCAAACAACAAAGAAGTAAATTCACAGTCTTCATAGCGTTCGCCCTGTTCACGCGTACAGAGGTGATTCTCGGTATACAAAACATATATGCCATTAAGGATGTTTCGAGAGCATCACCATGACGTACACAGTCTAGAACGGCGACTAGCGAGCGTTGCGTTCTCTCTCGAGTCGGTACGCGCAGAGGCGTGAGTGGGGAGGAGGCGTGTGAGCGGTGCGTAATTGAATAATAGACCCTGATATAACGCCACTCTTCTACCTGCACGTTATCTTTCCGGAACAATAACTAATCACGCCAGCTGAGAAGACAGAGAAAACGAGACGCGCAAGTGGCGGTCGCACTCAGGAAACAGCCACTCGAATCGCAAAAGTATGGAATACGAGATGCTATACTTCGGACAACATACGTTTTATATCCAATTAGGAAGCGCCTATCATATGGTACAGGTCCAACAGCTCAGGTCATCCCAAGTGCAGAACAAGATCTGAGTGAGACGTTGCAGGTGTGTCTAATGGGTGCGCACCGAGACGAACCTGACAGCTTTGTCAATTAAACAATCGCGTCTAAGTGGATGACGTATTGACTTGCTGCTAATTCGTGACGACACAGGAAAAGGCGCCTGGAGAGCAGGTAATGACACTTCTAACATCTGCAAGTTACGGAGCCTAATACAAGTGAGATGGTCTGCGCCAGTGAATCAAAGCACTGGTCACGCGAGAGTCACAACGCGTCATCGGTCAACAAAAGGTATTGTACCGAACCGCACAAAGAATTCACAGGATGATCGCCCTTGTGACAACATGTTTTAAATGGTTCATTTTGCCCCACGTAAGCGTCCCCGATGCTTCGAGTCGATGAGTGCTCTAGTACGTTCACATCAGTCCAATTTTTTTACAGACTTGACCCCGTTAAAGGTCCAAGATCACTGCCGTCTACTTGGCGTCCGATACGCGTGCTGACAATAACCCGGTACAAAAGACTGACTAAGTATGTACATAGCGTCAATGTTAATGGTAACTGCGCTTTTCTCTAGGTAGAGGCGGTGAGCTGCTGGAGGTCTGCGAGCGAAAAGCGAGGAGATAAATCAGAAAACGAGACGTGTCGGTGATCGATGACGGCCTTCGTCACTCAGGTAGCGTGCAGAGGAAATCAAAAGCAGAGAGCGCACGGTGTAACGGTTATCATCTGGACAACAAAGTGTACAGGGAGCAGTCACCATCTAGATGTTCGCCCTACCAGATGGGCTACTGATGGGACGTCGCTCTGATGCGAGAGAGGTCTCAGGCAATCGCTGACTGGCAGAAGGTCTCAGCATCCCGCTGTCGAAAAACGACTGGTCTCCATTGACTAAGCGGGGTATGGACCTATGTGGTGTTCTACGGTCGCGACGGTTAACTAGTATCTGCTCGATCTCAACCAACCGTTTGGCTGTCGCTTCATGCGAAAGCTTGTATGATTAAGTGCATCCTGCCTAGACTGGGGGTGACGGCACGAGGAGGACCTGTGGAGCCCTCCTCTCGCGTGCGTGGGTTTTGATCAAATGAATTTGGCCGGTTTGTTTTTCTATCTTCAGTATACATTTTCTATCGTATATTGAATGTGCGACGGATCATCTTGTGAGTAAGCGAGCCCATTTGTCAAAAATATTGGCACGGACAAACGGGTAGCTGAGTTGCTTTCTATAGGAATTTCTGCTCCTGGTGGTTGCCGAGATGACAACATCGCAATATAACCTTTTGAGAGAGAGGAAATTCACCAAATATCTGCATCGAGTAAATTCCGCTTCATAAACAGTCTAAGTAGGACGCCACAATCAAAATTTATCCTATATCGGTATTTTATGAAGATGTTCTTCCTCACACCGTGAGGATTTTGTCGGAACTTGTGCGGTTGTGTTATATAATGGCGAGAGTTCGGAGGACACACTGCCAAATCCTCTCATGTTGTGCCCAACCGGAATTATGGCTCCACTGCCTTAACATGGTTGTTCTAACAATAGTATTGCGAACCAATTGTAATAGTAGCACCACTTAATTTCCGTGATCAGTTTGAACAGTTTTGGTGTAGCTGACCGTAAGCGTATATCAGCAATCGTCTTTAGACTTGAAGGCACGTGGTTGGCAACTAACTGGGCCCTTGTGTACAATGTACATACACGATAAGTGTAGTTATACGACCGTCTTGACTGTCGAGTCCTCGCATGAATAATTCAGCGTCAATCGATGTTTTCTGACACCGACAGGGAAGGCAACCAGGATATGCTACCGTTCGAAATACCGTTCAAGCTCAGCCAGCAGATATGAATGCTGAATACCGCGAGCCTTTTCGTGTCTTCATATTAAATCTGAAATTTCACGCGTGGCCACGCGTTGCAGGTGGACGAATCAATTTGCCAGAAGTACAAAAGCTTGTATCTGTGCAGCTATGAAAATATCGGCCTGAAATTGAAATGTTGCACGGGTCTATTCTGAATCGCATCAATATTCGGAATTGATTCAAGCGTAGAATAATGTTATGCGGCTGCTATTTTATGATAAAGGTTCGTTGTCAAAGGGCTGACCGTCCAGTTGCTATTGATAACTTCCTGGATCCATGTCCTTGTCCATCGCCCAGTCGCAGCCGTTGTCAATGAGACTCTCTTGCGGCACTGCTATGAGATCGCACCGCTTGACAGTGACACCGCTTCAAGACCACTGATCTGGTCATGATTCAAACTAACTGGCTGCTTTGTGAAGCCCAGTTCCCAGTGGCCGGTCACCGAGCATCCTCATGTGTCACTCTCCGTTGCCTTTCTCTCTGAGTTGCCTTCTTCACATGCCACTTGCTCCCCGCCGAGAGCGCTTCTTTTGTGCTCGTGTAGTCCACCTATCGGCCTGTTTCTAATCGATGTGTGATTTCATCGAGCGTCATGGCTCATGGCGTACCTGTCAGGGGTGCGGTAGTGGCCGCCGCCGCCGCCGCCGCGTCTGTTGGCCGTATCGACCGGTGGCGGTGTGACTGTGAAGTCCAGGACGGCGGTTTGTGTATTCAGACGGGCGACTCGGTGGTCCA
This sequence comes from Semibalanus balanoides, assembly GCA_014673585.1. NCBI lineage: Eukaryota > Metazoa > Arthropoda > Thecostraca > Balanomorpha > Balanidae > Semibalanus > Semibalanus balanoides. Next base: position 27,475 of record VOPJ01010100.1, read on the forward strand.
GCCAGCAGTACAGCCGGCATGCTCTGGCCCGGAGGGTAACGTCAGATCGGGTGAAGTCCCTTCAGTCACGAGAGACCCCGCGGGTAGCAGGTGCTGGTCCCGTCCCGGTCCCGAGTCCCGGCCGTGGTTGCATTGTATCGGGTGACCGGGCTCGGCCCCGCGGCGTAACTCCGCGGTCATCTGGATCATACCTGACCTGACTCCGCACCCACCTCAGCCTCAGCAGATACTCGCGAAGGACCAGTGGCGATTGTGCTAACAGGCAGTGAACTGCGTGTCGCACAACTGTGCGACTTATACTGCTATCATGCAACGACCTCACAGTAGTTCACAGTTCACACACTTCCGGGCCCCCGTCCATGTCGGAAAGCCCAAGGCATGATGACGCAGCAATATAGATAGGAACCTACGCAATTCTCAGATTGCCTTCTGATGCATGAAATATATTTTCAGTGATTTTTTGCTCCTTGCCTACTAAGTGGTCGCTTCATCCCTGCCGCTATCCCTCCTCCGCCCGGCGGCGAAGCAAGCCCCCTCCCGCCTCTCCACTTCCCCGCTCTCTCTTCTCTCTCCACTCAGCCCGGCGGCAGTGGTCTGGTTGGGTGATTATTGCTGGCCGCGAATGATAAGCGATCATCACGGTGGCCGGCCGGGGGGCGGGGGGGGGGGGGGAGAGAGCGGCAGACAAACAGAGACGGTAACGGATTACCTGGCTCCGGTCCAGCCGGGCGGCGCACATGTCGCCTCGTCTCCGCCCGCCCGCCGCCGCGTGGGGCCACCCCTCACCGAGAGCCACTCTGAAAATAAACGACGCCGACGTGGCGGCGAGCGGGCGGGTGGGCGGCGGGCGCGGAGCTGTGTGAGTGGGGCAGGCCGGATCAGCGGCGGCGGCAGCGGTGCTGGGCAGTGTCAGGAGACGCGCCACCGCCGGATGTCCGGCTGCAGCCTCTCCGTCCCCCCGCTGATGATGATGATGATGATGATGATGGTGATGGTGATTGATGGTGGTGATTTGGGAAAAGAGCACGACTTCTGGCTCATACGGCGTCCGTCTACTGGTGAAGTGGTGATGATGTTGATGGGAACATCGACACCATCAGCTCATCAACATGAGCGATGGGCGGGGGTGGTGTAGGTGATGGTAGCGATGCTGGAGACGATGGCGCCTGTGGGACTCAGTTCCGCGAGCGGCGGAGGTCGCCTGTCAGGGTTACAAATGTGGTCGAGCGCTGGCGAATCAGTTCAAAGCCGCAATATTGCAAAATCATTCTGCGCCTCAGCCGGCCTGTGGGACCGCCGCCGCCGCCGCCGCGCTGTTGGCCGCTTTTGAAGCGGCGGGTGGCGCGTAGAAATCATTAGGCCGTGCAAAATCAAAATGTTTACGTGATTATCGGGTCTCGGTGTTCAGAGGAGCGTGACGGCCATGCCGTTACGCCTGTGGGTTCTGTTGGCAGTCCGGAGCCGAGGTGCCTCACGCGGCGCTGTCTTCGGAGCCGCGTGGCGACCCCAACGCCGCTCACGCCTTATATGTCCGGCTGGCGGGCCGGCCGGCCGCATCTGATGGACGGCCGTATAACGCCACAGTGTCCTCTGCTGTGGAGAGGGCTGCTGGTGCCCCTCCCTCCCGCCCGCCCGCCAGCAGCGCGCGCCTGGGACTACAGAGTTGGTGAGGAGAGATGCGCTGGGGTGTCTCCCAGCCGCCCTGCACAGGGAAACGAGGTGCTAGCTAACGTAAATGGCGCGATATGGGTGACCTTACCAGTCACGTTATACAAACCGCAAACTACCACTGCGATGGAAGAGAGCCGTTACTGGCTGTTGTGGGAACGGAGTAGGCTTTGTCTGCCAGGGTAAGCCGTTTGCCGTGTATTATATGCTTCCTAGGTGGACAGGTCACGACCAGGAAGCGTATACAGACTCGCGGTGAGATAAGAGCCCATTCTAACGAGGCAAGCTTACCGCTGTTTCCGCCGTAAATGACGCCGCGGCGTTATGGTATCGGTGGCGCCGGCCGTGGCGTGGCACCGGCCGGTAAGCCGCCGTGAATATACCGGTTATACGGCGCCAATACCTGTCAATACATAGCGGAGACGGGCAGCGGAGACGGGCAGCGGAGCGGCGGATTACAGCGCTGTGTAAACGATGCGGTGCCCTGCAGGTCGTCAGAGCGGGGGGCGTGATTTCACTCGACAAGCACTCAGCCGCCGTACTATCACGGCTGCCATCGTAAAAAGGTGGCCGCTCCTCAGCTCTATCTGCTCTGCCAATCTCGATCGGAGCGGCCGCGCGGCGCAGGCCGATCAGCCCGGGACGGGAGGCGCCTTACCGGCTCATCCGGCCCATCTGACGTGCAGCGCTCCCGGCCGATTTTTGCCGCCAGCCCGTCGTATCCACCTGCACGATGTCATTGTTTGCCGTGGATTAGACGATCACGTCTGACGCTGACGTGCCCGCTATCAGCTGAGGCCGTTAAGCCAGGATCAGTCAATTGCAGTGCGCCACCGCTGGCTGCTCTGTGCAGGGCAATAGAGCACTGCTGTGTGGTCAGGGGCCCCGCTCGATCTCAGATCTGTCGGCAGCACGTTTGTCAGAGCTGGAATGCGTGAAGTCAGTGTCTATTGGTTTTGCGTTTACCTGTCTGCGAGTGTCTACAGAAATGGCGCAGCATTGACAATCACCTAGATGCAAAGTAATGCACTTCATCTAGAAATCGCCTGTGATTTCAGTGCAGCTGTACAATTTTCATCAGAAACAGTCCAAACAATTTAGCGATTTAGTGGCGCTTTCTCTCTCAGCTGACGGGCTGACGAAAAATCCTGGCAGCAGCGTCAGCACGGTAGATAGCGGTGGAATCGGCGCTTACGTCACGAGTCACGTCACTTTGTGGTCACGTGACGTTACACGGGGCCGTGATTGGTGCTGCCTGTTGACAAACGTGCTGACGACAGATCAAACGAGGCCAAGCTATTGACGGAAGATTGTCGAACGTTGACTTGTGTGCTAAGCTGATACGGCCGGGATCACTCTCCTCGGCTGAGGTACTTTAACGCTCGCTCGGGGCCTCCTCAGTCGCCCGGCTCGATTGGTTCGTCTCCCGATCACCCAGCGGTGGTACTGGACCCCGCTGCGATGGCCCGCCGCCAGACGTCCCGGGCACGGGTGGTCTGCTGTGCTCCTCTCCCCTGGAGCGTATGGATGAGAGCTGTGACAGGAGACCTCCGGACAGTGTGACGACTCCCGCTGTCCGAACTCCGGGACAGCTGAACTCGGGGCGCCGACCGCCGACGAACGGGCGCGCATTGTGGCGCAGAAGCGGCGCGCCGCTTAGCTGATTGGTCAGGCAGAGCACGACGTCAATCCTGATTAAGTTAGGCCGAGACACGATGGTTCCTGGAACGGCATGCTCTCGAAGGGGCGCTCCCGCTGAAAGGTGAACTCGCTGCGCCAAAGCGACCGGCTCGTTGCATCATTGCGAGGTTTACTCGGGAGCGGGAGACGGTTCATCGGCCTTCAGAAATTAAACCGTTCGTTAGGAACGATTGATGAGAACGCGAGGGATGATCGATCGCGCGAAAATATTTTGGTGGCCTCAAAACATCGCTATTTTTGGCGTCGGGTCTGTATGTGAACTGCCTTTGAGTGAGGGCTCGTTAGACTGATCGAGGGTCGGATTCGTGCGCGGAGTTCAACCGCGCGCTCCCACCGGTCACCGGTCATGGCTTAACGAATGTGACCGATGTTGAAACAATGTGTCTCCATCAAACGGTGCAGACTTTTGTCAGCGCGCAGGAAACATACCGCTCTTTGTCTGTGGAAATGCCTCCAAGCTAGGCGCACCGCAATATATTCGGTCTTACCTGAGGCCGTTCCTTTCCTTTCGTGGACAGCTTTCTATTTCCGGACTGTCATTTCCATTGTTTTCCGCATTGTCCAGCGCCTCATATTTGTGCCGATTTTATCAGATCGGGTCCGTTCGCATCGCTGCCGCGGCCGTGTGCGGCCTGAATCCCAATATCCTCGGCTGGGCCCGGGCCGTCTCCGGTCCGCTCCAGTCTGCCGGAGCGGCCCCGGGGGACTCCGGCCCGAGGACGGCGGTGTGTGTGTGTGTGTGTGTGTGTGTGTGTGTGTGTGTGTGTGTGTGTCAGCCGACTGACGGGCCCGTGTCAGCGGCGGCTCCGATCAACCGCCGGCCGCCGCCAACCACAACACGAGCCGTGTTGTCCTCTGTCTGTCGGCGGCGTCTCCGCCGGCACCCTCAGACGCCGCCGCGCCGCGCCGCCCTGACCTGAATCGTGCCGCCGCCGCCGCCGCCGCCGTGTGCGTGTCTTCCTCTCCCTCAGAGAGCTGCGTCTCGGCCGGCGGTCTGAGGCGATCGCTGCGGTCTGCTTGGTCCTGTCCTCGGCGACCGGCTCGGGGCGGCTGAACCTGCCCTCGGCGACCGGCCTGCCCAGCTCAATAGAACAGAGGCCGGCAGCGGGGGCCGGGCGGCCGGCGAGGTCGCCTAATGAAGTCCAATGCGGAGCGGACCGCTCCTGAATCTTAATCAGTAGTCGGTTGGTATCGGCGAGCGACATCACGGCGCCGGGGGATGACGCGCCGAGCCGAGCGGCGCCATGATGAAACACGCGTGCGCAGTCACCCATTGAGCAATGGTTTCCATCCAGAAAGTTCAGTAGTTCCAGACAGTTCCCCATCGTATATCGTGGCTGCTCCGCCTACATGGCATCGCTCTGTTCAATGTCAAACAGCTGCACATTGAGCATGAGTGGGAGGCAGGCTCCCTCAGCGGCTGTGAGCTGTGGTGCGGGCTGGTCCCTTGCCACTTCTGTCTGTAGTGAGGACACGACCTACAATGACCGCTGATGGGTTGTTCTGACTTCTGACCGGCCACGGTGGTCTCCCGCCGGTCGGTCGGTCAGCTCGGCCGCTGCTGGCAGGACTCCGGCGGCCGGCGGCGGCGGTCGGGTCGAGTGACGCTCTGCTGACGTAGGCCGGCGTGGGCCGGCCGCGGTGTCCGATCACCCGATCGCCGCCCCGGCGACGCCACCCTGTTGTGACGCCGCCGATCTGGTACCACGGCGCCCCCTCACTCCACCGGTGACGTCACCTGGTATCGGTGACGTCACCTGGTACCGAGCTGCTGGCTGGCTGACGGCAGCTTTCTGACAAACAGCTGCAGCGGCTGAAACACGTGTGGCGATGCATATTGTGTGCCGATTCCCTAGGGCCCTAGAATTTGTCAACAGTTCAAGAAAGTTGTCATTATGCGCTATTAATTGCTCAAAGCTATGACAAAAATGTGTCATCTGCACGTCTCGGCGCGTCAGTCCGGATTCTGGTTCAGTGGCGCGGGACGCTGCCAGCAGACCGGAGACGCTCGTTAGTGAACAGTTCACAGGATCTGTCACCCCCCCCCCCCCCCCCCCGGCTCACACGCAGCCGCCGTGACGGACGGATTAATCACACCCCCGGCCGGCCTCCTCCGGGCACCTCGTGGCGGGACGCGCGGCCGCCGTGACCGATCGGCCGGCCGATATTAGCGCCGATAACGATGTGCTCGGCGCTGGAGTTTTACTCCGAAACGTATACACGTGGTCTCTGAAAAATAAATGCATAAACATGTGGGGGGATAACGCGCGACAGAAGATTGGTGAGGGTATTCTCGGAAGACAGAGAGACTATGTAGTGTCGCTGGTGGTGTGAGGCTGTTCTCGGAAGACAGAGAGACTATGTAGTGTCGCTGGTGGTGTGAGGGTGTTCTCGGAAGACAGAGAGACTATGTAGTGTCGCTGGTGGTGTGAGGTTGTTCTCGGAAGACAGAGAGACTACGGATAGTGTCACTGGTGGTGTGAGGCTGTTCTCGGAAGACAGAGAGACTATGTAGTGTCGCTGGTGGTGTGAGGTTGTTCTCGGAAGACAGAGAGACTACGGATAGTGTCGCTGGTGGTGTGCAGGCTGCGCGTCGTTACTCGTTAGCGAACGGTGGCCCTCAGTCTTGGCGCTGACGGGCTGCTCCCCGTCTGCGGCCTCGTCTTCCGGCGGGTCTCACAGCCCTGCAGCTGGCGGCGAATTGACGGGGAGGGAGCGAGGCGCGTCGGCCGGCGGTGTCTGGGAAGGTGGAAAGATGGGGCCGCCACCCAGGTCCGCCGGCACAGCTGCATGTGACGGAAAACGGACGGGGAGAGACTGTCTGGGGTGCGGGAAGGTGGGATCACCAGTCACCGCCCCGTTCCGGCGTCACATCTGGAGCGAATGGTGGGAGGATGGCGGAGTTCTGGCGCAGACTGCCGCCTGTCTGTCATCTTAGCGCCGTCTCGGTGGCGGCTGTCGGCCGTTCCAGCGTCTGTCTGGGCTCGGCCCGGGCCTAGTCGCCTGACGCCTCATCGCGTCTCGACTCGACCCATGACAGATTGGGCCGCACCGCCGGGCCGCCTTGGAGCCGCTGCCCCGGCCGGGCCGTCGACAGAGACGGTGCCGACTGGTGCCAACAGCCGCGCTCCCCTCACCGTGCCGCCGCCGCGACGGCGCCGACGGCCGACACCGACATCGGAGCCGACAGACGGCGGCCGGGCACCAGCTGTGAAAACACGCCGGCCGCCGACCCGCCGCCGGGCCCCTCGGCAGCATTCTCACGTTCCAGCGCCACCGCCGGCCGGAAATCGGCCAACTTGTGTCATGATTCCAAACGAGCGGCGGCGAAGGACGGCGCCGTTCTCGGCAGCGGCGCCGTCGTTGCGGTGCTCATCGCGGCTTCATATTGCAGTGGCGGCATACTTCATATTGCAGTGGAGGCTGATTCGGCGAACTGAAGCAATCGGGTGAGCTGCGGACCGCGCCGCCGCCGTCTCTGCTGGCACCGTCTCTGTCTCGAGCACTGCAGAGGGCCTGCCGATGGGCGGCGGCGGGACTGTGAGTGCGGTCTGGGGTCGGCTGTGAGGGGTCCGGGGATCAGCGGGGTCAGAGGGTGTGTCTCTGTGACCTCTGTGACCGGTCACCCGAGCTGCTTCTCAGTCGACTGCTGACCGGACAGGGCCATCGGAGACGCCATCGGTGCGGCCGACCGGCGCTCACTGCTGACATGGCTGACAGATCGCCGCGCCGCCGCTCAGCTCAGACAACTCCTGAGCCGAGCGCCGAGTCGAGTCACTCGAACCTCCTCTGCACGGCGTCTTTGTGCTGTGCGCCGCCTCCCCGCGCCCAACTTCCGGTGCACACCTGTCAGTGCGGGGTCTCCGCCCGGGGGGGGGGGGTGCTGTCTTCGCCGATGGAACCAGAGCGCGGCGTGACCGCGGACCGTGCGGGCCGTTCCGGTGGGTCCCAGCTGGGCAGCACCGTTCCGCCCTCCGTCACAGCACCTCCCCTCCATCGTCCGTCTATTTCCGGCGCGCTGTAATTCCTCCCGCGGATGGGGCGCGGCGCCGTAAACCCGCTCTCGGCGGCTGTAAACCGGGCGACGAGAGCGCCGAACGGCCGCCACAGATCACCCGGGCCGCCCCCTCACGGCCCGTTTGAGAGCGTGGTCTCCGCCGCAGCCGACGCGCCCCGACGGCCGCGCCGGGCCGCACGGATCGTTTGGGGGCGCCGCCGACGCGCCGTCTGGCTGGTTCGGTTCAGCGGGGCCCATCGAGTAGGTGACCCATGCCGCTTCACTGACAGCGACCCCGCCCACTGGTGCCGACTGGCCCCGGCCGGACCCGGCCGCCGCCCCTGCAGTGCAGACCGACCTCGGCCATGCACTATTGATGTAACCGGGGCAGCACGCGCCGCCAGCCGCTCCGCCAGCCGCCAGTCAGATCGACGAGCGTCGGCGCCACGAGTGACGCCAACCTGGCACGTGCCGCCAGTCCGGGTCGGCCGCGTCGGCTCTTTTATGCACTCCGTGTGCCAATTTAGCAGGGTTATCTTATTATGTTGTCCGGCACAATATTGAATGACAATCCTGGAACATTTGTTATCATTTTACTTTTGTAAATAATGTGCTAAAAGTGAGCTTACACGTCATCCTTCATTGCGCCTTACGAGTTAAAAAGTTCTTAGCAACTCTTATCTTAAAAACACTATGTTTTGAAAACAGGCCCCATGACCTCGTTTTCCAGTAGCGTGCATTGTTGCGTGCCCAGCAGCGTGGGAAATCATATTTTTGTATATTGCTCAGCGACAGGAAAAACCGACTATCTCTTTGTAACGTTTTTACGTGCCACTTGTCGGGCTGGATTACATTCACCGAACTTCGACCAGCACGTATCATGCGATTCCCAGGCTCTGTGATCCAATGTGGTCAGCATTGGGTCAGCGCCAGTGTACGCCAGTGTACCGAGGGTGCCGTCAGGGCTCTGGTGACGTCACGTGGGGCGGCTCTGCAGACAGCCCCACCCTGGCACTCCCCGGGCCCCTCCAACAGCAGGCCGTCTGTCGAGACGGCCGTGTCTGGGTTTCTCTCCGGAAAAGTCCCTCCTCCCACGTAACGTATATCCCGACCACTGCCGCCGCGATAGGACAAACTGCTCCCGCCGGAGTCGACATTTCTTGGGTACCTACTTCATATTCCTGCCTCTCGCCACTTCTCGGAAAGAAGCTCGGTCCCCAAGAATACTCCGGAGAAAAAGAAACGTAATATACCGTGTTAATTTATTATAGCAGAAACTAAATCAAGTTTGCCAATAGCTATGCTAGGATGTAAAACGGTCATGTCAGATCGAAAGCTTTCACAAGAAACGCATGCAAAAGCATACGCCGCGCCTCGCGAGCCAGCGGACTCGAAGCACGGAAGCTTCGCTTCCCACGGCCACTGCGCCGCTGACTCGGCAAACCAGTAGTATTTAATCACGTCAGACCACACTCGTCAGCCGGACAAATAAGTACTTAATCCGGCCACAACACAGCACGGTGGCACAGCACTGCTTCCCGTTAGTATTTGCTTAGCGCTGCTCTCTCGTCTGTGGGCCGCCATATACGGCTGCTTTTCGCCGATACAGTGGCGAGGCTCTGCCCCTAGCAGCACACGCTACTTTCACGACGTCGTTACAACGTTTTCACGTCGTATGAACGTTGTCATGACGTTGTGACAACGTTACCTGCTTCTAGGGGCCGCCCTGCTGATGTAGTGGTGAGGCCCTGCCGCCCTGCTGATGTAGTGGTGAGGCTCTGCCGCCCTGCCGATGCAGCGGTGAGGCTCTGCCGATGCCGTGGTGATGCCCTGCCGCCCTGCCGATGCAGTGGTGATGCCCTGCCGCGACGCTGATGCAGTGGTGAGGCTCTGCTGATGCAGTGGTGAGGCCCTGCCGCCCTGCTGATGTAGTGGTGAGGCTCTGCCGCCCTGCCGATGCAGCATCCACGGAGTCGGAGGCGTTGACGTTTGATGACAGTCGTCTATATTTAGACTAGACGGTGACCTCACCGCACTGATTCAATGTTAACTCGATCCACTCACGCCCGGACTCAGAGTCGCAAAACAAGATACATCACAGTCGCTGAACTGCTGAAGATTGAACAACGTAGACGCTGTAATGCCCTGGGATTATTTTATAAATTTCCCGAGTTAAAGAACAGCGATACTAGCGGATAGCATTATTAAATACCGAACGGCTAAAGCCAGATGTTTTTAATGACGAGATAGCTGATGTCTGCGTTCTGGGGATCTCAACTCGGCCGGCTGATGATGCTGGAACTGAGGAGATGTGCCGTAAACGACGCCTGGCTTCCCGGCGCGGCGCGGCAGACAGACGGGTTAGACGCGGCAGACAGACGGGTCAGACGGGTTAGACGGGAGCCGTGTATGTCTCCTCGTCTCAGCGGCGCGGCAGACAGACGGGTCAGACGGGTCAGACGGGAGCCGTGTGTCTCCTCGTCTCAGCGGCGCGGCAGACAGACGGGTCAGACGGGAGCCGTGTATGTCTCCTCGTCTCAGCGGCGCGGCGGACAGACGGGTCAGACGGGAGCCGTGATGTCTCCTCGTCTCACATTGTATCCGGGATAGCGGCGATCTCATGTGTCCACACGGCGACTCGGCGGGCTCCCTACGCGCTGCTGTCGACAGAGACTGGGCTCTGTTTGACAAGCTGCTGACAGCCGGCCGAGCATGCAGATCGGCCGCCGAGCAGGCACATATATGGTCTGACCACCGCGCTCTGCCGCCTGTCGGACCCATGTCGCCAACGGCCGGACCGGCCGCACGCGCATCTGTCGCCAACCGGGTGTGTTGCACTGATAGACACGGATATTTGGCATGTATCTGGTGCAGTGATATGCGCCTTTTTATAAGTATGTATTGCCCTAGAACGAGCTTATATCCGAATGAGGAGCTGGAAACAGGAAGTTAGCTTCAGTGTTACCCTGTGGCTGGCCAACCGGCGCTGTTGGAGCTGAGCCGTGTCCTCTACCGGGCTACAGCGGCGTAGCAGCTTGATGAACCGGGCCACCAATCGGCCGGGCCGGGCCGCGAGCGGACCAAACACATCACATCGATCACGGCTCAGTGTCCCCCCGGGACGCCGCCGGCGACGGGGGGACGGGGGGATGGCAGCTGCCTCCGCACTCGTGGCTCGCTGAGGCGGCTGAAACGGCGCGGCGGTCCGCCGGTCGGCAGAACTTGTGAAGAGTTGTGTGGGGATGAGATCTATGGGAGGGTATTTCTGCCGGAACGCGGGTGACCGCTGGTTCCATTCATGGTCGGCTGACTGCTGTGAACATCCAGGCCAGTTGATGACCTGACAGTTCTGGACAGTTGACGCCTCACTGCTGCTTGATCTGAGCATAGGCACAGATCTGCCTTCAACACAGACGGAGAACAAACGTACTGATTCTGATGTATGCTATCCCGTGTTGCGGTGAATTTAGAGTTTGTGTCTGCCGCCGAACACAGGGCCGTCTTGCACGACCCTGTCTGCCAGTGAATTCTCCACAGCTGCTAGTCTGCCTGGTCAGCGGTCAGCCAGTGGATTTTATGTAAATAATGTAATTACACCTGGCCGTTGGAGAGAGCTGCGCCGCGGTGTCAGGCTGCGCCCCGTGCCAAGCCCCCGGGGCACACACTACACACTACACAGCGGCCGGTGCCGGTAACACAGGCGCGGCAGTCGGTCCGACCCGCCTCCGCCGGCTGCCGCGCGAGCTGCATGCACTGGACTGTTCCTGGAACGCAGCTTTTCAGACATGCAGATGCCGCATACCAGCCCGGCGCCCGTCCGGTGTCCGCCCGGCGTCCGTGCCTGGCGCCCGCGGGTCGTGGCCCGTCGCCGGCACTGCACTCGACTGTCGTGGCGCCAACCAGATGTGATGAAAAAATAATATTAAACTTGCCACTCGACGATGGAAACTTGGAATTCATGCTACTTAAAATAACACTGAGTCAGGAAAGTATCTGGTTTCGAAAGCTTTTGAGGACCGCCGGCCTGTACATCTCCATAAACAAATGTCTGCTTTATGATAATTTATGTGGCTCTCAAGTTTGAGTTCTAAAGTTGCCGTTATCGTGTAGGAAGTTTTTGTTGATTTTTCATCGCGCTGCCGTCTGCTGGGTCTGTGACTCTGTATGTAAAGTCGGCTATCGAACGCTCAAAGTCCGCGGCTGTCACGTGCCGTGAGAAGCCTCTGGAACCTCCGGTCGGGTCTATTGTCGGGTGCATGTAGCCATTAGTTTGTCCAGTCGGCCGAACCCGAGTCGCCTGCCGGCTGAACTGAGCGGTATCGGCACAGGTGGCATCAGCATGCAGCGTCACCCATGGCACAGATGGCATACAGCGCCACCATGGCACGCGGCGATGGAACGCAGCGATTCTCAGCACTCTGCCCGGAGCCGTTTTCATAAGGCGGCTCCAAGTTGGATGTGGTCTCTGGCTGTGGAGTATTGCGAACTGGCTGAATGTTGCCGAAGTTCCTGGATGTCTTCGATAGTATCTCGGTTCCTGAAAATGGCCCGTTTTGGAGGTCAGACTACGCTAAGAGCCGTGTGTTTTTGCGCAGTTTTTTCCTCTGTTGAGTAAATAGCTATCAGTGGCTGCCGTTGTTTTTTGCTTCGTTGGCTAAATGACTATATATCCACGCCATCACGGCATTAAACCATGATCAAAAGAAGGTGTAATTTAGCTCATTGGCTTCGCCACAACATTTTGAGGGAGTCAGCCAGGGTTTGGGGGCCAGCCTCATAGGGCTAATGCTAAAATCCTGCGAATCTTGGGGTCGGGCTCCGGCCGGAACAATCGTGCTCCCCCTATATGTGGCGACACCCCTGATTAAGCTCCAACAACCTTTTCTTTGAGTTCGAGATGTGCTCCTGTCGAACGTTACAACGATCAAAGAAAACGATAAAATAGTGGCATTTAGTAAAATCCTTGCTTGACAACTGATATTTTCAGACGGTATTGGCGCCTCCACTGCAAGTGAGTTCAAGGCTCGGAGGCGGGGCTGTGAACAGACAAGTTTCTTCGATATTCTGAGTAACTTCAGGCCGATGCAGTCGGCCGCAGATCTGTGCCACTTGGCGGCGATTTGGGGCGGAGGCTCGGCCTGCGATCCAAGCTACTCGGGTCCAAAGGCCAGTGCCCGATATGGCGCCAGTGTGCCGGCCCCGCCCGGCCTCGGCCACCATGGCTGTCTCGGTCCCCGGCCGTGTGCAGCAGCGTGGTACCGTGCGGCCAGTTTGAGAACCCCTGGCGGTGCTCGCCGAGCCGCCAGAGCGTCGGGCCGGCCTCGGCTGCACTGCACTGCCCAGCAATGGACAGATCGGGGTCAGAGGTTTTGTAAGCACTGGTTGCGGTAGTGTGGCACCCTTCACTGTCAGTGCAGGCTCGGGAACACTTTTTAAAATCAACATTGTGAATGTACTTTGCAAACTGTAGGTGCACAGGAACGTGCGCGTTCCACGTCAAGGCGTACACTCTCTGGGCATTTTTTCGTTTCCTTTCGGCCTCGGGATGCTGCCGCCTGCCATTGTCCGCTGTTCAGTGTCCTATTCTGAGCCCGATGCTAGTCTGTCCTACTCACCCACGGTACCCTGTCTGGGCTGCCGAATCGCTCACATCCAACCCGGAGGACCGTCGATGATGATTCGGGATTTTAGGCCCCTCAGCTGTGAAGGTTATTTGGCGCGCATCATAGAGCCGTCTGCTGTGTGTTGGCTTCTGTGCGGTGAGCCGGTCAGGGGGCCGCCCCTGATGTCATCACCGCGCTCTGTCAGCGGACGCCCCTGACATCACTACATCCTCATCAGTGGTCAGGGGACAACCGGCTAGCCAGCGCTGCATGCCAGCACCATCCGACCATCCTTGGCCTGTCCCAGACCGTCCACGCCCTGAGCCCTGCTCTGCCGCCGCGGCTGTGAGACTGGGAGAGCCGGCTGTGAGACTGTGGGAGCTGGGTGTCGGCGCTGTCTGTCGGCGCCTGGAGATTTACTGCGCGTCCCGCCCCGCGCGGCGCCACCTTTGAACCGCCGGCGCTGGTACCAGGCGCAGCCTCTCGCCGCGCCCCGGAGAGTTTGATATATTGGCTGCTGCCGGGCCTGTCCTGCGAATTGATCTGCCGGGCCGGTCCTTCCACTGGCCATCCATGGCCGGCGCGTTGCGTCAGCCGGAGGGCCGGGCCGGACCGCCGCCGCTGACTCCAGTGAGCAGAGTCGTTCCGCTCGCCGTAACCCAGTGGCTCGCCGGCGATTTCGGCACTCACGTCGGTGCGGCCTCGTCCCGGTGATCGTGACGGGAATCAAACGATGCAGGGCTTGCGCAACGGCCATTAATTATCCACGTACATGGCCAGCGAGCACGCTCCAAACGGCGACAGGGTGTCGGATATTTTTTTTTTTTTTGTATACGATGATCAGCGATCCCCATTCCCCACGTTCTTATTTACACCGGACTGCCACAGGGCAGTGCCTTATATTCCCATCAGCTGCGCTATCGCTGCCCGTACCACTCCTCATATAGTGCCGGCGTTCCCATGTCCCGCGCTCATTCATGGCTGCGGCTGCTCGGCGAACCGCTTTATATTCCAGTGCCATCGCGGCTATCTGCGGACCGCGGCGGCCAAGTCGTTTCTCCGCGCCCGATGGCCCCTCATGAGAGTACATCACGTTCGCCGAGCGTACCGACGCGTCCGCAGCGACCCTGACGCCACGGCTGCCCTTGGGTCGGCCCCGCCCCTCCAGAGGCCTCTCATATTTTTTGCTTTACGTTTCGCTGATGTCAAAGATGCGCTGTTTAGAGCCATGCGAGCAGCGGGTTGGCCATTGTCAGTGACCGACGCGTGTCCAGAGAAGTGGTCAATTCCAGACGTTTCGTGTGGCGCTCTTCTCGTGCAGTTGCGTAGTTGAGCTCCTGCAGTGACGGGTGCCAGGCAGCAGGGTTTCAGTGGGTGTTCTCTGACGGTACTGTGCTTCGTTTCAGAGCTGTTCCTGCAGCCGGTCGTCGCTGTGTGTCCACCTGATGTTCGTCATGGTTAGGGTGCTGCGGCTGCCCCCCACCGACTACCGCATCGCCTGCCCCACGCTCAAGACGCACGAGGTCAGTCTCAGCCGGCGACAGCGGGCTCTCTGTCCGCAGTGGCAGAGGGCCGCCGAACATACGGCACGCTTTGTCCGACTTTGTTTAGTGTTATCTCAACAACGGGCAACGCGGGCATTTGCAATTGAAAGTCGGGAGGTGGCGATAAATTCAGTGGAAGTGATACGCTGCAGCGTCAGCAGGATATGTAGCGAATAAAAGCGGCACTTTATCTCGGTTTGGATGTCAATGGCTGAAATGCATGGTCGTTTCGGCCGACATGGAGCGTTTGTGGTTCGAGATAACTGAGTTGATAGAGTCTAGTTAAAGTTTCGGCATGCTTTGAAGTTTGAATTCAACATCAGGCGATTTCGGTGAATGTCTTTTCCTACTAGCCGTGTTCAACCACCGTTTGCTTTAGCCATTACATCATGCCAAGCAAACGCGTCAGTGTAATGTGTCCCGTATCAGTCGGTACGAAGATTCCCAATGTGAAATGACGTTGCACTTTGTGCAGGTGGAGGCGTTACTGCAGACGTACCGGCGCCGGCGGCTGTCCCGCGCCTCGAATCTGCCCTGCGGCGACACTCCGACCCCGAACGACACGGCCAGGTGAGCTGCAGTGACGTCATCAGACCGTCAGCAGGGCTGCGGCGGAGTTATGTGCCCGGCTATGACGCGTGTGTCGCGTGCCGGAGCGCCACTGGGCCACATAAGTCTGGCTATCACAGGTGCAGCGAGCCGCCATGGCACGAGATAACGAAATGTATGCGCGATTTTTTCGAGTCTTTTCCCTGCATTTCATCATGAAATGGGCTGGAATTCCGCCGATGTGGATAGCAGACTGCTGGGAAGGCTGGGAACGCCGGCATGTGGTCGTTGGAGCCGCCGTGCTATCTCAGATTGCAAGATATAGAGAGACCATTTGGCTGTCGACGCCGGGCGAGTGCCCACACCGATAAGTGCCGGGTCCAAATTCCAAACATCAGTATGCCGTGTTGGTATGGCACAAACAGCCACCTGCACCACGCAAATAGTGCGATAAAAGTGGCGGAGGAATGCGTCACGCTGGGAGCTGCAGCTGCAGACGTAATGTCACGAATTGGCTCTAAAGTAGTGTAGTGTTGCTTTAATGGCTAGTTATTTACATGCTTACTTCAGAATCAGGATTAAGGAGCAGGCGATGGTTGTGGTATGTGCATTTTTTCACGTATTAGAAGGGCATTCAACGGGATGAACTTCGAGCATGAACTCTAAGCTGGCAGGTACAGGTGTTGTTTGGAGATATCCGGTGCCTTTCACTTATGCGCTTATCTGCATCTTTATTAAGACTTATCACGTAATAACGACAGAGTATTGCATCTACTTATTTCACAAAAGACGTCATAATGATATTATATGTAAAACAACGTCTCATTTGAGGAGCAAAAGCGCTCAAGATCGTTGCCTAGTCGCCCACAAAATGCAAATATCTGTCTGAGCCTTTAATCAGATCTGTTGTGTCTCTGACTAACAACGAATCCGGCGGTCAAATTAGCTCATAAAAGCGAGAAGGGCGCACCCCTGGCCGGCTCCGCTTGTCTCAGCGTCCGGGCTTGTCTGTCGGGACGGGCCGTCACTACAGACCACTGACCGCCCCCTCCCTCCCTAGCAGTGAGGAGCACCGCTGTCCGGTCTGCCAGCTGCAGATCACCTCCGAGGAGAGTCTGGTGCGCTGCGAGGAGGGCTGCCACAGCTTCCTGCACCACCGCTGCATGTCGGTGTGGACGGTGGAGGCAGCCGGCCGACAGGAGGCCGCCTGCTGTCCGCTGTGTCGGGCCGCCTGGCCGGGTCCGCTGACGCCGCTGGTGCGCGGCGTCAGCGGCGTCTGGTCCGGCGCGGTGTCCGCGGCGGACACCACCTCTGCCGCGTCACCACCCGGCTCCTCCCCGAACACACCGAGCACGGCGTCACCGCCGTCACTCACCTCACCGACACCTACCTCATCAACAGCCAACACGCCGAGCAACCCGGCGCCGCCGGCCGCGCACGGGGCCGGCTCCGGTCTCCACACGTCAGCTGCTCACCCTCACACGTCAGCGTCACACTCTCACGCCTCGACACCGACATCACACGCGGCGCTGCTCTCCTCTCTACCGGCGACACACACGGCGGGCGCGGCGTCTCCACCGGCGTCGCCGCTGGTGCCGCGGTCGCGCACCGCTCTGTCGGGCCTCAGCTCGCCGGGCGGCGAGCGGGCGCCGCGGCGCGGCTCCGTGGAGCCCGACGCGGCGCGGAGTCCGCAGCTGGGTCGCCGCGCCGCCGGCCGGGGGTCGCTGCGGCGCGCCACCGTCCGCCTGGAGCGCCTGGAGAGCGTGGAGCGACGTCAGCCCTGGAGCCAGGTGCTCGGCAGGGATCTGGTTCATCTCGTCTTCAGCCGGGACTGGCAGATCAGAGACAATGGTGAGCAGAGACGAGGACCAGGACCAGACAGGGGTCCTACACGGCCTCGGGCGCGATGGCTTTACTTCAGCTCAGAGTTATGGTAGAGTTATCATATTTTATCGCCTGTTTACTCCTGTTTTAAGTGACTCAGAGAAACCTTAATGGTCATATGCACCTGCAGCAATTAAAGTTTGAACTTTGCATGCAGCTCGATGTTGATAGTTATGACGGATTGTAGTTGAATAGTGAATACGTTCACCTGTGCAAGCCTTTACATTTTTGTATTTCTTTCGCCAAGGTTTCCTCTAACCAACCTCACCTCAGCATGTTTGCCTCTGGTGTCATCATCCCCCTTCCCGTTGTACTGGTCCTATCTCTGCCGCCCGCTCCCCTCCGTACCAGCTCGCATTGCCGTTCTGTACTAACGCTAGCTCATGCGTCTTCTCCCCAGGGATTAGCCGACTGGCTGAAGCGCTGAGCCACATGGTGGAGAGCCCCGGCGGCAGGTCGGCAGCTGACCTCGTACATCAGGTGGCTGACCTGCTGGCCGTCCTCTGCGCCGACCCCGTCTACAAGGTCTTCTACGGAGCCATAGTGAGTGCTGACACGGCCGTCTGGCGATGAGCGGGGTCGGTCGGTGGGCGGCGCTTTAAAGCCGGCTTCGTAGAAGTGTACGGTATCTGCTGGTTTCTAAACAGTGACGGATCAGTGTTTTTCCGTTTCTTGGTAGTGGTGTCACACCTTCAAATGCGCCCTTTGGCGGTGATTTGTTGTAAGCAAACCAGATCTCCGTTGCGTCATTCTTCAGACTTTTGAGATGATCTAACGCAGTCGTTACCGCTGTTTTGTGGATTTTCCCGGAGGATTTTCCTGGTTTTCGATCGGCTTCTAAGCATTCTTTGTGGCTTAAAACAAAAAACTTCCCCAACTACTCGATAGCCTCATCTGTTCCTCGATCAGACCTCCGTACCCGTCATTTCCACTTAGTGACCGTTGCCGTTTCTCCCCTTCAGAAATGTCTGCACGTGCTGTTGCGGAGCGTGTCTGCCTGTTCCCCGGAGGATGCGGCTGAGCTCCGTAACTCCCTGACACCGCTGGTGGACGCGCTGCTGCTCCGCTCCACGGACGCCAACCGTCGGGCGGGTCAGCTGAGTGCCTGGACGCTGGCCGAGCTGGTGCGCGGCCCGACCGGCCAGCTGCTGGCTGCCGAGCTGGACGGCCTGCAACTGGTGCTCGACCGGCTGCTGCAGGAGTGCCGCTCCGGCGCCGACTCCTGGCAGTGGTGCCTCGGCCGGCTGCTGGTCGCAGACTATCTGGTGGAGCAGTTCCGAGAGAGGTTCAGCGGCATGGACGCCGACAGCGCCGGCCGCGTGGTGCGGCTGGCAGAGTTCGCCCACCGCGCGCTCACCCACCCCCACGCCACCGTCAGCCAACTGGCGCACCGTGTCTTCGTGCAGATGGCGCTGGCGGCGCGCGCCTCGCCCGCCGCCCACATGCACATCGACGAGCTGCTGCTCACGCTCGACACGGACGTCCGCCTGCGGCTGGCGCGGCGAATCCGTGGCGAGAGCGGCGCGCGGCCTGCGCGGCGCGGCCGACCGGCGGCGCCCCGTCAGCCGGCGCCGGAGGAGATCCCTGCGCCGGCCGCCAGTGGCAGCCGCCGACCCAGACCCACCTACCTGCCACTCGACACCGGCACCGCCTTCAAGAGGAAGTGCTCGCCGCTGCCGCCGCCGGCCGCTGGCGACCGCAGCGCCTCGCTGCGGCCGCGCCACGCGGCGACGGCAGCGCCGTCTGCCGGCCAGCCGGTGTACATGCCGTCAGCGCCCGCGGCCATGGAGATGGGAGAAGGGCCGCCCGTGCCGCCGTACCGGACCTCAACCGCCAACTCCGTGCAGGATATCGTAGTGCACCCTCAGACACAAGTGAGTACCGATCGATCAACACTGGTATTCATTTACTCATAAGTCGCAGTCTTTGTTCGTATACGTTATTGAGCTCTCCGTCACGCTTCCTTGTGTTCAATTTTTTGCGAACTTCCGGTAGCGTTCCTTAACTATCGCACAATCACTATTTTATGGATATTTTCCACAATAATCAGAGCTGTGTTAGTTGTGCCGTATGATGACACGAATCTGATAAGGCTGCCATCCTGAGTGGACACTAACCGTGTGTCGTGTGTCCGGTAGAATATGGAGGGTAGTACATGTGACACCTACACGGAGGAGACAGACTGGCGGCGCGGCCCGCTGCTCGGCACCGGCGGCTTCAGCACCTGCTACCAGGCGCGCGACCTGCGCTCCGGACACCTGATGGCCGTCAAACAGATCCAGTTCTCGACCGAGGCCGGCAGCGCCGACGAGGAGGAACTGCTGCAGGAGGTGCGCCTGCTGGCGCGCCTACAGCACCCTCACGTGCTGAGGCTGCTGGGTGCCACCCTGCGGCCCGGCCGACTCAGTCTCTTCACAGAGTGGGAGGCTGGGGGCTCGGTGGCCGGCCTGCTCGAGCAGTACGGGCCGTTCGAGGATGACGTCATCAGACGCTACACCAGCCATCTGGTGGACGGTCTGGCGTACCTACACGACAACCACATTCTGCACCGGGACCTGAAAGGTGCGTCGGGAGAACGGCTCAATCGGGCCGTGGATCTCTTCTGTGCGTGGGATTCCTGGTCTTGTGTATCTTCTCGAGTTAGCTACCTGATCACAAATATTGTATCGTCATCCTGCTCAATTGACATGACAAAGCTTGGCATATGTTGTATTAGTCACGCACATGGGCTGCTCGGTGCTCATACCCTTCCTAGTATACCATAACAGTGTATGCATGAGCGACACCTGGTGTAGTAGTTGGCTGTGTTACCGGCCGCTCGGAGCGTGTTCTGACCATGCCACCCCCGCCGTCTCCAGGCGCCAACCTGCTGGTGGACTCGACCGGTGTGACGCTGCGCATCGGCGACCTGGGCACGGCTGTCGAGCTCGGCGCCACCGCCACCCTCAACGGCGAGTTCACCGGCAAGGTGCTCGGCACGTTGGTCTTCATGGCGCCGGAGGTAATGCGCGGTCAGCACTACGGCCGCTCGTGCGACGTCTGGAGCGTCGGCTGCTGCGTCATCGAGATGGCCACCGGCCGACCGCCCTGGGACGCGCACACACGCAGCAACCATTTGGCGCTGCTCTTTATGGTGAGTGAGCAGGGCAGAAGACGGGGACAGGGCGAGACGGGGAGGCGGGCCGGCGCCGGGTGCTGGTCGACGCGTTCAGGGATTTATTTTCGGGAAATGCTGCGACTGAATGCGGATTTGTGCGTTTGATGTATGTCCTCGGCAGCTGCCTGCCGCCCCTCCCAGTGACGTCAGATCACCCGTGCTGTCTCCCCGCCGTACGGATGTGTTCGTGTGGTGTATGTCCAGGGCAGCTGCCTGCCGCCCCTCCCAGTGACGTCAGATCACCCGTGCTGTCTCCCCGCCGTACGGATGTGTTCGTGTGGTGTATGTCCTGGGCAGCTGCCTGCCGCCCCTCCCAGTGACGTCAGATCACCCGTGCTGTCCCCCTGCCGTGTGACACTGATGTACTGTGTTGATGTACACTGATGTGTGTTTTTGTTTCCAGATCGCCAACAGCCCGTCGCCGCCGGAGGTGCCGGACCGTCTGCCGGACGACCTGCGAGAGTTCGTCACCGACTGCCACCGCATGGACGGCGACAAGCGGCCGTCCACGCGCTCCCTCCTCGACTACCCGTGCTGCAAGGCGATGGCCGACCTCTAACACACAGTCGGCTAGCCTGCAGCCGGCCCAGACACGCCGCAGCTGCCGTATAGCGTCATCCCCATCACCCGTCGACTCGATTTCACATTGCGTATAATTAAGTACAAAGTTTGAGTTCATTCCAAAGACGCGTTCGGTTGAATGACGATGACGAGCTTCTGGTCTAGTTCAAGTGGCCACCGGTAGGCGTGACGCGGGCGGACGCCGGCGGCCTCGTCTGCGGGGAGTTAGTCAGCGCCTGCTAGTGTTAACGACGGGAGCTGTTTCCGCATGGTAGCCTGCACGGTGGCGTCACAGTGACGTCACCGCCGCCGGGTTGGACATTATATCAGCTGACGAGAGAGGACGCACGCTCGTCACTGCGGCCGGTGTCGAGCGCCGCTCCCGGGCTTGTTACATCCCTCGTCTGGCCTATTTATTTAGTTTGTAATTCCAGGAGGAGCCGCTGCTGCCGGGGCGCGGACAGCGTAGTGGTTAGTAATGCTGGCTCGCAGTGTCTTGTCCAGATTGGTCTCGTTGGATGGTCTCGCCGGATCGTCCCGCCACAGCATGTTAAGTTATATAGAGTACATCAGAGTACCGGACGGTGTGTTGCCGACTCACTTCAGGCGTTCCGGGTGTGTTGAGTGCGTTGTACTTACGTTAGGTTTAGTGGGCGTCCGGCGCGCCGCCGCCGCCGCAGCCTCGGTTTCGTCACGGTTTCGTTAGTGTTGCGCGCGTGCCGGCTCTGCCAAGGGACCAGTTGACGAGTTACGTCACGTATGTGTGATGAGTGCCAATACAACACGAAAGGGAACCCGCTGGTGTTCTCCCAGCCACGTCACCGACCGAACCAAGGAAAGCCGGCGCGGGCCGTCATTGTGCAGTGGCCGGCAGCAGAGTTTTCCGGCCAGTTCTGCGGAATTCCTAGATAGCCGGGTTACCGGGACATTTCTGCTGCAGCAGCGGCCATGGCGTTAGCCAACCGGACGCACAATTCAGAGGAAGGTCGCCACGAATAGCACACACGCACACGGGCTGCACCAGAAAGCTAGACAGAGAGACGTGATTACCGCAATGATCACGGAGAAGGAGACACGCGCACCGCGCACCTAACACTCCAGCCAACCAGTCACACAGGAAGCAAGCAGCAACGAGCGAGTTCAAACTAGACCAAATCACACAAACTCGTACTGCACCGAATAACCGGAAACAGGTGTCCATTTGGGGCCTCATGAGACCCCGCAGAGACCGAAGTCGATCGTGGCCCTGCTCGTCCGTTTCCCGTCTATTCTGAATGTGGGACTCAGTGACCGCCGCTGTCTTCAATGAAGACGGAGAGCGACAAAGCATGACGGACATTGGTACTTAATTCACCTGTATTTTCGCTAGGCAGTAACAAGACGATGGGCTGTGAATACACGTTGCATATGGTGCTTTGCAATGCACTGACGTTTTCACACCTTTCAGCTGTTGAAAGACGAGCTTTTCATACTATTGAGAACACATACTTTACCTTTACCTTAACGAAATTACTATTCGACCTCTATATCACAAAATATAAAAACACGCAGTCCACATTTCACTATTCCACTACTCTAAACGGCAAAACAAATGAAGTGTAACAACGCACATCAGATTGGTGGAACCAGCCGTTGTAAGCTCTAAGAACGGCACGAAACTATAGAGACAGCAAGGCTTCTCCACCCAGCGTCCGACCATACTCGCGCGAACGTGGACGGAAGCTGATCCGATCTTCACTACGTCCCGGGTCGTGCGCACACTGCGGGCCGCGTTCCACTGGACCTGACTATGGGATGTTCTCAGCACTGACATACTGTCCATCCCACTGACACCGTGCAGTGGTTCAGTCCAGGGTGCAGTGTTTGCCCTTGTGCTGCTCCGGGATCGCGGCGCACTGGTACGCCTCGCGAAAGGCCGGGAAGTTGTAGACGAAGTTGTTGATCATCTCCGGGTGGGGGAACTCCTTGAAGGCGCTGTTGAGCAGGACCCTCAGGTAGGGGTTGGTGATTTGACAGCGGCTCTGGGCGTAGGCCAGGAAAAACAGCTGCGCAGGCGTCTGACCCTGTAACAGATACCGACCGACGGCGAGCGACCCGTTACATTAGCGGAATTGGGTTACGCAACCAACGAGGTGCTAACTCATGCTCTGGGCTGACAGCCTGACGGCGTTTGAAGATTAGTGTTAGCGACAGCACACGCACAAATAAATACACTGATTGAAATTGGCCTGGATGGAATTGGTTGTTGAACACGATCCCAGCGACTGAGCGACCCAAGGGAAGTGTGCAAGACGGAAGTCGAAAACGATTTCATACCGACACCGTCTTTCACTCGACATGAATGGAGCACTTGATTATTGTTGTGGATGGAATATCCAACATCATCAAGGAAGGTAGGCAGTGAGTTGAGCTAAGTGATACAGCATATTACAAAAGAAATTGTCTCATTTCATTTGAGTGAGGATAATTTTCGCTATGACTCCAATAATTCACGTCATTCCATTTATTAC
The DNA here is from genome assembly GCA_014673585.1 of Semibalanus balanoides. Lineage (NCBI taxonomy): Eukaryota > Metazoa > Arthropoda > Thecostraca > Balanomorpha > Balanidae > Semibalanus > Semibalanus balanoides. The sequence goes on from VOPJ01010100.1 coordinate 50,649, forward strand.
CTGGGTCCCGGGCAGAATTCGCTGAGGACCGTCCTCTTTCTCGATCTGTTTGAAGAGGTCGTATGATAGGAGGAAGGCCACGTGCTCCGCTTGAATATAGTTGGCTGATTTCCGAGGGTCCAGCGGCACCTTCGATCTGGCACGTGCAGAAAAGAAAACATGAATTGAGGTCTCACGAGATTTGCAGTTTAAATCGCGTAAGCCTGCGCCATAGTAAAGTAAATGTCGTGATGCAAGAAACAGCAGTAATCACGATATTACCGGACAAATGGCAGTTTGCGATAGAACGGGTAACGAACGAATCACAAAAAATGATACAACAGCACGAGATGCAGTGCAAACTGACCTTAGCCAACACTTAAAATCGTTAGGATATATTTAAGTAAAATAACGTAAATGTCACACGCACATACTGCAGCTGTGCTGAACAGATAGGCACCACCAACACCGAAACAAATCAGTTTTGCTGAAGAAAATTGCAAAGAAAAGCTGTATTTTACTCTGCAGCCCATGGCAGAATAGATACAGAGCATCCATGCGTTATGTCCAGTTGGCCACGACCCCCGTTAAACGGCACCTTCCCCCCCCCCGGTACAGACTGGGCCGTACCCGGCGTACCCGGCGTGCTACTCTCCCGCCCGGTACAGACTGGGCCGTACCCGGCGTACCCGGCGTGCTACTCTCCCGCCCGGTACAGACGGGGCCGTACCCGGCGTACCCGACGTGCTACTCTTACTTGGGGTGCGCGCCGGATCCTTTGATGGAGCTGAACTGGAAGCTGCGCTGCACGTTGACGGTGTAGCCGTTGAGACTGTCCATCAGACAGAGGCCGTACTGGCGGTACCGAGCCGCCGTCTCCGCGTCCCACCAGCTCGGCAGCCTGTGGCAGACGGTATTCAGTTAACTCGTGTCGGACGGACGCATATATCAATACCACCAGCTCGGCAGCCTGTGGCAGACGGTATTCAGTTGACTTGTGTCGGACGGACGCATATATCAATATAATACGCCAGACAAGCCTGTCAGCTAACACTGTCACTTTCTTGGTTGTATACGGGTGCAGAAATGCTTGCAAAAAATCATCGACATGTTAGCGGTAGACGTACTCCCACATTAGAGGTGTGATCAAATTAGTGCCTACTTATAAGCTAAGATTTTTAGCCGTTTCCGCTCCTGCCCGGTTAAGAACTTATCAGCGCTCCCGAGACGGACGTTTTACGAATGAAATCCGTTGTCGTCGGTCACTCGTAGCTAATGGTGCAGATGCTTAGGCGGGGTATTTGGTGGCGTCAGCGCGATAATGAGCTCCATCAGCAGCTGAAGCTGTCAGCGTTTTACCAAGTCTCACCAGCTAAATGCTGCATAATTATCTTTAAACGACCTCGGTCCTAGTCCTACCAGCATATCATAACAAACGTTCCGCCCGTAGACGGTAGAAATGGCATGTGTTTGTCAATAGTCATATACGAAACGATCGTTTGATTAGATAGCGTTAGTTTTTCGGCTGCTTTTCACCTTGAGGTAAGTGCACTGAACTGTACCTATAGCATGGCGCTGGCGAGACTACCACGGCGAGACTACCATGAACCATCACCTGCCTGGGTGACATGAGTGACCCGCATTCCATCTCAGTAGTGCATTTGTTTCTGCTTTTGTCTCTTGTTGGCCTCTGAGACTGACCAGCACAAATACGTACGTACTAAAACTATTTCAAGCGCCTGTTCACACTAAACCTGTTTTCGGGGTCTACTTTCCCAGAGCATGTAGGTAGCCATTGTATGCAGAGTTTGAATTTCAACTGCAACCTATACCTGTCGTCACGCATTATACCATTATACACGGGGCTGGACGTTTGACGCTTGGGTTTGACACTACGCAACATTAGCCTTATCTCAGCCTTCGGGCAGCATGTACTCCACTCGACAGCAGCGATAAGCCAGCGTTCAACCATCACGTCTCAGTGCACGACTTGGGACGGTACGACACCATCATCGCCCTATCAGGTGACCCGCCCGACGCCGGCAGAGTCTGACCTGTACGTTCTGTGCCGCAGGAAGAAGGGTCCGGCCAGCTCGGCCAGCACCAGCGAGCCGAACGTGGCCGCGTTCACGTAGTCGGGGCTGTGGTAATTGAAGAGAGGCACCTGAAGGCCGCCGGGCGGCACCCGCAGCTGGTCCCGCACCGGGTTGTACACCACCTTCACGTCGGCCGTGGCGCCCTCCACCCACACATCATCGTCGTCGTCGTTGTCGTTGGCCAGCCGCGCGGCGTTCGACTTGAGCTCGCCGGCCTTGAAGCGGTCGGCGCTGAGCAGGTTGCCGAAGAAGTCGCCGTTGGCCAGCGTCAGTCCGGCGTAGTAGTCATTAAGGCGGTGTTCGTCCGTCACCCACGGGGCGTGGCCGAACGAGACGTGCATGCTCTTCAGCACGGCCAGAGACTGGGTCCGGGAGTCAGCCGTCATCCAGTCGAAGCTCCTGGACAGCTGGCTCTTGATGCGGCCGACCATGCGGCGCGCCGACGCCACGTTCGCCTCGCCAATGTGGTCCGTAATGAAGAGCGCGCGCATGGCGCGGGGGAAGTAGCGCCGCACCAGGTCGAAGCAGATGGCCTGGCGCGGTCGGGTGGCGACGTGACGCGTCACTAGGTCCATCTCCTGCGCCAGCACCGCGTAGATGGGGCCGGTGGCTGGCAGGTACTGCCGGATCAGGCTCCACTGGATGTAGTCGTTGAGCAGCGTCGCGTTGCTGCGCTCGATGAGGCCGTTCAGGTTGGTCATGTACTCCTTGCTCGGCACCTGGACGGTGGAGGCGTTGGCCACGGCGCCGGCGCCGAACAGCGAGTCCAGCAGGCGTCGCCACTTGAACCGCGGCGACAGCTGCATCAGCGCCCCCAGCGACATGACGTTAGCCCGCGCCGGCAGCACGTGGCTCTCGCGCGGCATGCCGCGCACCAGCTCCGTCTCCACGTGCAGCACAGCGTCGGCCATCCGCTCCGGGCACGTGGCGTTGCAGGTGCGGTTGAGGGCGGCGACGTCCGGCAGCTCGTCCTCCAGCAGCCGCAGCACGGTGACGATCGACTGGCGGTAGGTGGCGCGCGCGGCGCGGGCCTCGTCCGTGTCGGCCGTGTAGATGAGCCGGCGCTCCATGCCGAGTCGAGGCGGCGACACCAGCACCCGGCCCAGCGTCTGCAGCCACGTGATGGAGAAGAACAGCCGCAGGCGGTTCACCTCCCGCGTGCGCACGAACATTTCGATGAACTCGAACTTGTCCGGGTCGAACGTGCCGAACAGGTCGACGCCGCCGAGGTCGTTGACGAGGTCGCGCAGCCGCGCCGAGCTGCTGTTGCCGTGTGCCGCGTCCATGCACGTCTTGTAGAAGGTCCGCACCTTGCTGACCGCTGAGAAGTCGTTGTGGAACTGGGATCGCTCCAGCAGCTCCTCGATCCGGACCTTGTTCTCGCTCTCGAGCACCTCCTGAATGCCGTACGAGATCCGCGTGTCCAGCGGGTGCATGTCGTCGAAGCGGCCGCAGGCGAACTCATAGAAGTCTTGGCAGGGCGCGGCGGAGTGGTTCAGGTAGCCGGCCATCTCGGCCGCCTGTCGGAGACAGCCGGGATCGCGGCACTCGGGCGGCGGCGGCGGCGGCCCGGCCGTGGCCGTCGCCAGCACGGCGCACCACACCAGCAGCAGCAGGCAGAGCACGGCCAGGATGCCGGCAACGCCCGCCAGCACCGGCAGCTTGGGCACCTGGTAGCCGCGCACCAGCCAGACGGGCCGCGACTCGCCGTCATCGCTGAACAGGAACCGCTTGTCGTTGGAGGACTCGGGCTCCTCGACGGAGCGCATGTGGAGCGTGGCCGGCTGTGGCGCGGCCGTGACGGCATCCTCCAGACCGCTCATCACGGCAGGCGGGGTAGTCGCCGACTGGGCGGCTCACTCAACGAATGTGCAGCACGGGGACGCCGAAGTGGGAAGGCGGAAGATTCGTGGATCGCTATCACTGCACAACAGCGCGCACGAATCGCGCGGACTGCACGGACAGACCTGCCCACAGACCGGAGCGGTACGACTGCGGTACACTGGCTCTGCGGGGGCTCCACGTCGCCGGCTATTGTCCGCCCGTCTGTCTGTGCCCGTGTGCGGTTTTCCCTCGCCACTGCGGACCGGACCGCAGCGTGTGGCGCGGCACTGGCAGCGGGTCGGACTGCAGTGCAGTCGGCGAGCAGCCCCGCTCCGTGACCACTGGCCAGTCGCGCGGCCTTGAGAACGCCCGCCGTCTCTGCCGAGTGCGGCTCCGTCGGACCGCTTGAACCCCCGTCAGATAAACCTGTAGTCCGCGTCTATCGGCCGCGCTGTGCCGCCGTGTCTCTCTCTCTCTCTCTCTCCGGCTCCAGGTGCGACACTGAGACACTGTTCGACTGCGATCGACCCGATATGACTTCACGGCACCGCGCTGCGTTCCCGCGCTCAGTGTGTGCGCGCACCCGCCGTGAAAACGCGTGCCGAGAAAAAGGCGGACGTGGAACCTGCCCACACTCGGATTAAGCACGCTCTCGCGTGCACTTTCCGCGTGCGAACGGCACGATCGCCTGCCCGCCACGCCACACAGCCACGGAGCGACTGACAGGCCGATATACGGCCGTGCAGAACCATATGGAAAACTGCCAAAACCGGAGCGCGCTGCTTATACACAGGCCCGTGTCATAACAAGTTAAGCAGTGATTTGTATGCAGGCCCCGTATTGAAAAAATTAGGACCTGTTGTCGGTAGCAACAATAGATCATGAAATCAATATTGCGAGACATGTGTGAACAATAGTTATATAATGCAAGCGATGTGAGTATCATATCGAAAGTAAATGTCACTCCGATGTTTCTATACGGACGGTAAGAAAAGAACATTCCCAGATTGTCTTCGGTGGGGGTTTGAACTAGAGGTGACAAAACATGGACCCGGTCTCTAGACCCAGTTCAAGTTGGTCCCAGACTGGGTCCCGCAAAATGATACCGGGTACAGCCTGCAAGTCCAACTTATGTTTCATGCTGTTTTTACGCAAGTAGGAACTAGGAACCCTGATACGCAGTTTTGTTCGCTTTTGTCCAATCTAAACTGTATGTATTTGCAACTACAATAGTTAGTTTACTTGCACTAACTGTAGAGTGCAGATTTGTCAATGGGTCGGGTCTGGGTCCCAAAAATATCAGCTTTTGCCAACTCTAGTTTGAGCTACAATTTATGCGTGGTCGGGGATTTAGATGAGTCATTCTGAACGAGTATTTACAAAGTATGCTGTTGATTCAGCCGATTTGTAACATGTAAGGTAGCGACATGGTACATAATACATGTCATCGCTCGTACATCAAATGAATGAAAAAACGAATATATAGTGCCGGTTTAAGATGCATATCAAGATATAAATATAATGTTCCATCCGTATATAACACTAATGTGGACCCAGTTAACATGCCGACGTCGGCCCGATGTCGGCCCGACGTCGGCTTCACGTCATATGTGCGCCTATGCCGAGGTCCAGCCAACGTCGGCATGCCGCTGCCGAGATGCCGACATCTGCCGAAGTTGGCCCGACGTGGCATGTTTACTGGGGATGAACTCTGCATGATAAATGTTACAGATGAGTCATGTGCAGACACTGGCGGATCCAGAAAGTGTTATTTTGACAGTTTGGGGGGGGGGCCAAATCCCAAAATTTTCGCATAATTCTGAAAACTCATCGGATTTCGCTTGCTTATGTATCAATAACTGATTTTAAAAACAAACTTTCTCTAGTAAAAGTTGCTTAGTTTTAACGCAAACTCAGGAAATGGTGTCAAATTTTGCGCCGATTTTGGGTGGTTTGGGGGGGGCCATGGCCCCTTTGGGCCCCCCTGGATCCGCCCTTGTGTGCAGATGCGAGATAAAACGCTCCAAAGCAATACCCTCACCATGAGATCGGATTTAATGACAGGTTTTGTTATGCACACCTCGGCAGGTTGACGTGCCGGGTGTGAGCGTTCAGTGAGCTGTGTCTTTATTAGTGATGTCATTTTCCCAAAAAATTCCTGACCAATACCAATCCAATACCGAACAGAGACATTTTGGTTGACCAAATACCGACCAATTTGGGTTGAAGCGCCTTGGTTGAAGCCAAAAAGGTCAAAAATTTGACCTATTTTGAAATGATAGATCTATAATTATATAAACTAACCACCACCACCACCTGCGGTGGTGGTGTATGTAATATGTCAATTGTGTAATGCATACAATACGTATGTAAATTTTTAAGGACCTCACTTACTTATGTGAGCAATATCTTCTATCTTGATATAATAATGATGTGTTCTAGTATTTATATTAATTGATTGAATGTTAAGCAAATTAAGCATTAATTTACTGGATAGAAATATAATGCGTAAAAATGTGACGAAACAGTGCAGGAAATAGTTCACCTTGGATTGTTTTTTTTTTCTGATTATATTTTCAAATACAACTTCTTTTCATGTCAAAAATAGCCATACATCGCGCCGATTCAGGATAGAAGGACGTAAATTATTAATTTCATCAAAAACAATATGCGTACTCTCCGCAACGTCAAACGCGGCTCAGCCAATCAGATTCGAATGTATAGTCGCGTAAGCGGTAAGATTACTGTACAGCCTCTGCCCAGGCGTGTGCGGCCCACAATAGCCTCTGCCCAGGCGTGTGAGGCCCACAGCCCTTCGACGAAAAGTCAAATATATTCGACTGGAGAGCCCTTTCAGCCCAGAAAACTTGCAGTTCAGGGGTCTTTCAACAAGGGCTACACAACTGCTATCTCAGTTAAAACC
>VOPJ01010101.1:0-49897 GCA_014673585.1 Semibalanus balanoides
AGTCAAAAATTTCAGAAAGTATGGGTAGTTGATGCCCAAACATCTGTGCAAAATTAGGCGACGCTACGCGCCGCCGTTTTCCCGCTATAGTCCCGAAGAACCTCTGGGGAAGGGGGCGGATATCCGCCCCCGTCGGTGCGCAGGTTAAAGACCACACACATGTCTCCTACGAACTTTGCTCCCACTAGGGGGGCAAAATTTCGTTCCTGGGAAGAAAGCCACCAGTCTCTGTGGGATAAATTTCCCTCCTACTCCCAATTAAACATGCTATTTGCGGCTATACAGTAAAAAAAAGTCGGATGACTGAATTAATTTTTGTAAAGACTTATGCATCATCTTTAATAGTATTATAGTCCCCACTCGTGACAAATCAACTCAGTTTCACTGAGGGGGCAAATCGCTTCCACTGAGGGGGCAAATCCCTCCACTGGGGGGGCAATTGCCCCCCCCCCAGTTAACATGTTATCCGAGGCCCTGCGGAACACGGAGACGGGACTCGGAACACGGAGACGGGACACGGAGCACGGGTACGGGACACGGAGACGGGAGACGGGACACAGAGACGGGACACGGAACACGGAGACGGGACACGTAGCACGGGTACGGGACACGGAGCACGGGTACGGGACACGGAGACGGGAGACGGGACACAGAGACGGGACACGGAGACGGGACAGCCCCAGAATCCGCCATCGGTTGGTAAAAAACTCCCACTCAAGCCTATATACTGGACATGAGCCATCATTCAAATCACATAAGACTAAACGGACGGTGTCATCATATAGACTTCTCGCACGGATCAGCTCATTCCATTCTTCTGCGACTTCCCATGATTTAGCTCTTATGTCAACGCCAACTTTTCGAGATTTTAGCCAAGGGCATTTGACGTCGTTTGTTAGTACTTAGCAGGACGTCTACTCACGGGTCGATGCTGAGGCCCTCTCCGCAGATGTGCGGCCCGTAGATGCGGCGCACGGCATGCGGGTGCCGCATGTCCCAGAACTGGACCGTGTTGTCCCAGCCAGCCGAGAGCAGCTCGTGCGGCGTGTGCGGGTGCGCCGCCAGCGCGAACACCCGTGACCGGTGGCCGTCGTTGAGCGCGTGGTTAGAGGAGGCGTTCAGCCGGCCGGCCTGGGTGGCCGTGGCCGCGTCAAACACCCGGATCACGCCGTCCTCACCGGCTATCTGGAAGTACTTGCCGAGACAGTCGAATGAGAGCGCCAGCACCTGCTCGTCGACGTCCAGGGTCTGCAGACACTCGCCCGTCAGAAAACGCCAGAACTTGATCAGGCCGTCGCCGTAGGTGGTGAGCAGGACGACCGACGGTTTGTCCTCGGGCACGGGCACGAACTTGGCACAGGTGACGGGCATGCAGCGGTCCAGCGTGTCGCTGTCCTGCAGCAGGACCAGCTGGGCGGCCGTGTTGTCCGTGTGGTGGATGGTCGTCGAACCTGTCACCATGCCTATGGCCAGGTAGGAGCCTCTGTTGCTGAAGCGACAGCACATCACCTCAGCCGGCGTGCTGATGGACGAGACTACCTTGATCATGCCGTCTGTCTGCAGCTGCTTACCCTCGCCCAGCATGGCCAGCGCCAAGGACTGTGAGCTGTGCTCGGTCTGAGACGGCAGCTCCACCGACACCGACTTGCGCTTGGGCAGCGGGCGCGGTTCCATTGAGAGACGCGGCGATTGAATAAGAAATGAGTTGGGCTGGTTGCTTTGCGTCTCGCTGTTGATGTCAGCCATCCGGACCCGACGCTGACCATCCTCTCCAGTACCAGAGGCGCGGCGATTATGCGAAGCAGCCTGCTTTAACAAGTTAGATCCTGCTTTGTCCTTGTGGAATACGCCCTTTAAAGTTTTAAACATGATTGCTTTATTTGAGCTTGTCTCTTGATGCAGGTTTGACTCAACCTAAATTCGTTTGCCGTTGACACGCCTTTCTTACTGTTGGAAATATTTTTGCGTTGCTTATCTCTCTTTACCTGAAGTATGGTGCATGCATTTCTTGTTCCTCAATTTAATGTCACGCATTCTGCCGCACTGCACAGGCACGTATCCAGGATTTCGTCCAGAGGGGGGGGGGGGAGCACCGCCTCAAAAGGGCCCTTCCCGGGCGTTGAAAGGCAAAACAAAATAGATAAGAAAAACTCTACTGATTTCGGCCACTTTATTTTTGTGATGCCATTTTTTATCTGGATGAGCTGGATTGGACCAGGACCCTCAGGATCCTCAGAGAGGCCCATGAACCAGGCACGTAGCCATAATTTCGTCCGGGGGCGGCGCCTCAAAAGGGTCTCTACCAGGCATGTAGCCAAGATTTCGCACAAGGATGGGGCGCCTCGAAAGGGCTCATTCCCGAGCGTTGAAATGGCCCATTCCCGAGCGTTGAAAGAGTCCATTCCCGAGCGTTGAAAGGGCCAGTAGAACGGATGACAAGGTCTGCTCCCTCCGTACTGGCGAGGGACCCATTTGCCATGTTAATGGGCCCTTCTGACCCACCCAGGATCCCTTTCGGTCTGGTCAGGGGCCCCTCTGACCTGCACAGGGGCCCTTTGAACTTCTCAGGGGCCCTCGGGTCTGGCTAGGGGCCTTCCAGCCTGCTCAGAGGCCCTTTCAACCTAGTAACAGACTGCGCTGGCTGCTTTTTCGCCCTACCGACATGCTCAGGGGCCCCTCCGACCTGCCCAGGCGCCCCTCTAACCTGCCCAAGTGCCCAGGTCCCCCCGACCTGCCCAGGGGCCCCTAACCTAAGACCTGCCCATGGACCCTCTGTGCTGGCTAGGGGCCCATTCGACGTGTTCAGGGGGCCCTCTGATCCGCTCAGGGACCCTTACGGCTTGTCCAGGGGCCTCTCTGTCATGCACAGGGCTCATTAAGACGTCCAAGGGACCCGCTGATCTTTCAGCTAAAGGGCCCTGGTGGCCACAAGCGGAACTTTATGAAATCGCTCGGGGGGGGCTCTAATGTTAATTTTATAGATTTGAATTCAGTCTTTCCATGCGACACCATAGGCCTAATGTTTAAAATTGGAAATAATTGGGGGGGGGGGCTCGGGCACTCCCCAGGAGATATAAAGTTCCACCCCTGCTGGTGGCCCTACAGGGTCTCGAAGTGCTCTTAAATATCTCAGAACCACGCTTCGCGTGGTCTTCCGACTCTTCAAGGGCCCATAACTATTACCGCGATAATACCCGAATAAAAGACAATACCGCACTTCGCGCGGTCTCGTCGTCGATCGATCCTTTTCGACGGCGCCAAAAAAGGCCCGCCGGGCCTTCAGGGGTGGGGGCAGTGGCGTATTTATAAATCCGCCAAGGAGGGTCCAAGCCCTCAAAGAGCGCCAAATTCACACATAAGGGCGCCGTCAGCGAAAGATGTTGTTGAGCGGGGTGGGGGGAGAGGGGGAGGTTCCGACAAATTTTCCAAGGGCGTCCTCCCGATTACCACATACCTCCAATGGCGCCCTCCGATGCATCTCTGAAGGCGCCATCCCACATAGCTCCAAGGCTGTAACCTCCGCCTCCGATACAACTTTAAAAACTCGCCCTCCCACACGCCTCCAAAGGTGCCCTCCGATACACCTCTAAAGGCGCCCTCCCAAATATCTCCGAAGGCGCGCTACGGTATCTCCGAGGGCGCCCTCCAAAATAGCTTCAGAGGCACCCTCTGTGAGACCAGGGGTTCCCCGCCTCACATTCAGCGAATGACGCCTTTGAAGGTACCTATGTAGCAAGGCCCTAGATACTATGTAGGGAGGGCACCCTCGGGCCTCGGAGATGTGTATCTGAGGGTGGTTTTGAACTATGTGAGAGGGCGTCTTCAGAGGTGAATCGCATCGGTGGGCGCTTTGGAGGTATGTGTGAGGGTGTGTTCAGAGGTGTATTGGAGGGCGCCTTCATACGCCTTCTCGTATATGTATCAGAGGACACGGACAGCTCCGAAAGTGTAGTGTAGCTCCGAAATAGTGACGCCTTTGAAGGTATGTGGGAGGGCGCCATCGGAGACGTATCGGAGGGCGCCTTTGGAGCCCGCAGAGTGTAGATATTTGGGAGACCATTTTCAAATGTGCATGGGGGCTTTTTTGGAGGTATGTAGGAGGGCGCCTTTTTATTTGCATCGGAGGGCACCTTGGATGTATATTGGAGGGCGCATTTGGAGGTATGTTTGAGGGCGCCTTCAGAGGCCATGGTGCGGTTACCCCCCCCCTAAATACGCCCCTGGGTGATGGGGGGTTGGGGTGGTGGCGGTCGGGGGCGCCTCCGCCCCCCTTGGCTATGTGCCTGGCACTGCACGAATTGAAATATCTTGAATCAAGTTACGATATCCTGTACACTGACACCACACAGTAAACCAGCGATTTTGCAAACGACCCTTCTTATAGATGAATTCAAATTGATAGGTTAGAGTCAGAATCCAGCCAGCTTTCACGGTACCTATTGTGTCAACCTTTACAAGTCCTCGATAGGTAATAGGCACGGATAATACGAACTACAAAGCAAATCAAAGCACCCCGAATCTCCGTCGCAAAATCAGCTGGTACCCGAAGACAAATTGTGTACAATATAGTGAAGGAGCGTTGCTATGATACAATTACTAAGTTGTATTTAACTAGGCTATTTGTGCAAACTGCATCTTCATTGGTCATTATGTTTTTGTGTTTTGATCGATTTCATACAAAAAATAGTGCTATATCATTGAAATGTAGTCCATTCTTAAAGGTAAATCGAAGTACTTCGGAATACAGCAGTAAAGTAAATAGCAAGTAAATAGACCATCCAAATCCAATACATAACGGCAGTGCTGCCAGATTTAGAGGTTTACCTCAAATCTAGAGTTTTGAGGGTCTTTTGAGGAAAATTTCGAGACTAGCAGAGGTTTCCCTAATCTAGAGGAATTCTTGAAGGTTTCGATGTGCTATTTTAATGTTCCGTGAATGTCAGGCGCAGATCCAGGGGAGGAGGAGGTCGGGGCACTAGGATCCACCCCTTCCCCTGAGCCGGCTCGCGCCCATGGCGCGCCCGGAGGGCGCGACTTTTTTGTATGTTGCGCCCCCTGACCCAAATCCTGGATCCGCGCCTGAATGTTCAATGAATTTAATGAATAAGATGTGCCCTCGTCCTACGGGAGGGAAGCTGACAGACCAGAGTTCGACATGGCTGCACTTTTCCTTGGCCTAGTCACCCCACAGCCACAGCTAGCCACAGCCACTCCCAAATATAAATGGCTGGCCGTTGGTCAGCCGTGAGGATTTATGTAAATTAATATTACCTATGTGTTTATTTCTAGTCTACTGTTATGACAATATGCCAAGGCTTCTCTTAACCATGATTGGTTTAGTAAGATTGATGCAAAAACAAATCACAGGTAGACTATGCAGCCACAGCCGTAGCCACAGTCATGATCTAGATATTTTCCAGTCCGGCCCACCTCATTAGCCATGGGGTTCGGCCAGCCATGGGGATAGCCGTCCCAAGTAGAACTCTATGACAGTCCCCTTGAGGTTCTTCTTGAATAACTTTTTACACGTTCAGGCTTTAGCGCATCTTGCTAAAATTTTCAGTAGAGTTTAAAAAACAAATATACTTAAGCTAACAAAGTTGCATTGAAATTGGTTAAAAATTGGAAATAATGATGTTTAAGTGACGTCATATTGGTGGAAAAACGATCAATGTTTGAAAACTCAAAGAAAATACATTTTCGCAGCAGCTTGCAAACGGAAAGTGGCAAAAATACAAAATTGTACAAATTTATATGGAGATCTCAGATATTCAGAATTTGTGTTTTTTGCCCCCTTCATTTTTTTAATGCTACAAAATCTTAATTTTCAAAGGTCGGCAAAAAAACGGAATATATGTGAGAAAACTGAGTATCACTATCGACAATACCCAAGCCAAATTTAAAAGCAATATCTATAATTTTGACTAACTTGCGAGTTTCCAGCCAACAATTAACTGCAATTGGATTAAACCATTGTGCCCGATCAGTGCCCACTAGCGGATCCAGAGGGGGGCGGCAGGGGATTTAGCCCCCCCTGATATCGCCTGAAATCGGTGAAATTTGACATATTTTCCAATGTAGAAGGAAATATAATATGTAAACTTTTACTAAGGCATGTTTGCTTTAAACCGTTCAATAAGGTACAAGGAAGCCAAATCCGATGAGTTTTTCGAACTTGATGAAACTTTTTAAAATTTAGCCCCCCATACCCACGTTCTGGATCCACCTGTGTCAGTGCCCAAGTTAATTGTTGGCTGGGTTGTGGCTTTTTAAGTATGAAAGGTATGTTATACAGCGGTGTCAATTTATGAAAATGATTGGGGCACTTAAAGGAAATAGTTCACCTTATATGTTTTTCTTTGTTTTCAGAACACGATATTAACTATATTTTGAAATACAACTTATGTCATCAATGTAAAAAAAAACATATATCGCGCCGAATTCAAACAGAAACGACGTACATTTAGTTAAATTTTTATCAAAACTATATTGCGTTCTCTCGCGTCAAAACGCTAACCTCGTGGCTTCAGCAATTAGATATTCAAAGAGTAGTTTGCGAACGGTTATTAGATTATTGAATAGCATCTGCCCAGGTGCGTGAGGCCCACATTCTGGACATTCTTTATTTATGGCCCACATTCCTTCTACAAAAAGTCAAATATATTCGTCTGGAGAGCCCTTTCAGCCCGGAAAACTCGCAGTTAGGGATTTTTCAACACGGGCTACAAAACTGCTATCTCAGTTCAAAACTCATGTTGAATGTGATTTTTTTAAAACTCCATTTTACCATGCAACGCCATAGACCTAAAGTTAGAATTTGAAATTATTGTCCCCCCCCCAATAGTATACAAATCGACACAAGTGGGCATGTACGACGTTCGTGGATGTGGATGTCTTGGTCAGACACGTAGCCAGGATTTCGTCCAGGGGGCGCCGCAAAAGGGCCCTTCCCGAGTGTTGAAAGACCCCAAAAACTGGATATGAAAAACTCTACGGATTTCGGCCACCTTCCAAGGAACCTCCCCAGGGGCCCCTCCGAACTGTCCAGGGGCCCCTACGACCTTCCGAGGGGCCCTCTGTGCTGGCTAGGGCCCATTTGACGTATTCAGGGGACCCTCTGTCCCGCTCAGGGGCCCTTTCGGCAATTTTCCAGGGGACCTCTGACATGCACAGGGCTCTTGTGAACGTCCAAGGGCCCTTGGGTCTTGCAGAGAGGGCCCTGGTGGCCCTAAAAATCCCTTTAAGTGCTCTTAATTCTTTAAAGACCACGCGCTTCGCGTGGTCTTCGACCAGGGGCGTCGCCAGGATTTGTCCAGGGGGAAATGGGATCAGGGGGCTCTTGTTGTCGATGGGGGCCCACATAACTAAAACAGTACAGTGTACAGCAACGGCACATAAGTTTTTGACAATTTGTTGTGAGGGGGAAGGCAGGTTAGGGGTCAAAATTTCAAAAGTAAGAAAATCTGAGGTAAAAATGAGGAAAATAATTTTATTTTTTGGGTTTTTCATTTGCAATTTGCTCAAAAACTCGAATTTTTACGATTTTTCAAACATTTACAAATTTTCCACCGAAATTCTCATCAATGCGTCACATTGCGTATGGTGCAGACCTCTAAACATGCTATCGTGTGTTTAAAGTGCAGTAAAAAAAAGTGTTAAAGCGAACTGTTTTGCCCAGTTATATAAGAAAACAGCAGCATAAACCAAATTTGCGTAAAGAAAAGGCACGATTGTTTCACCTGCATGTTATACAATGTGTAGTTAAATTGCACCGCGGAGCGGCGCAAAAATCTTGAGTTTTATTCACTAGACAGTTGCATTCTGACTGTTGAAAGGCCCTGAGTCACTTAAGGTTGTCAAGGGGCCCTTCCGACCTTTTCAACGCCCTTCCGACCTGTTCAGCGACTCATCTGGGATCCGCGAAAAACAGATGTCGAGTGGGTGATATATATTTACTACTAAGAGGACTTATTTCACAATACAAATATTAAAATCAGAGCTTTCGGGATATTGTAATACCTTTCGTCAGCGATGAAGAGGCATTCGGTAACGTAACAGGTCATCGCTCGAACTTAAGACGAGCAATGACCAAAGGCGTATCCAGGATTTCGCCAAGGTAGTACCCGCGGTCTGTGACATGGGCCCCGTGGGACATACATGCTCCCCATGGACACAAGTCACAAACCCCTACATATTTTAGCTTTGCTAGCACGAATTTAACTACTTATTCTGGGTGTAGTCACTGCAGGCTGAGCAAAAAACTCCTATGGCTGGCCAAGGGCTCCCTCAGGCCGACAGAGGACCTTTCAAGAAGATAGAAGGCCCCTCAGGCCAACAGAGGCCCCTCGAAAAGACAGAGTGTCTCCCCAGGCCTAACTATGTCCGTCTCAAGCTAGCCGAGGGTCCCCATGATTAGGATAGAGCAGGGGTCGCCAGACCTTCTGGGCACCCGCGGCCAGATCGGCCCGCGACCCGGCTGACGTCGGGCCCGCGCGGTGGTCATCGCGAAAACTTAGCATTTTGGTAGGTTTAAACCGGCCGCGGTGCTATCCCGACACATCGAAAAAAGCTTTATTAAAAAAGTTATTGCAGTGCATTATCGTTTAGATGTTTCATTCTCACTTTTGTTACTGCTGGAAAATTAATCCAGTCGGAAGTCAAATTGTTGTTGGGGCCCTGGTCGGTCTAATACAAGTGTTGAGACCGTCGCTCTCAATTATATTTTAGAATAGTTTGCCTGCTGGCGGCAGTCTTGTCTAGAAGGTATACATATTCACTACTTCCCACCATGTGACATTATTCGGATAACGATTTTAGCGTTAAGACAACTCCTATTGCAATGGATTAATTACGCTGACATTTTTTTGCCGGGCAAAATTTGACACGTAGGTTGCGGGTCATATTGCTATGAATTGTAATGACCGGACCACGCGACTGTTCCAAGATTCTCATCCGGCCGCGCCCCTAAAAGGATTGTACAGACCCCTGCACTGGAGAGCGGAGGTTCCTCTCAGGCAAGAGGGGCCCCTCACTGCGGAATGAGGGCTACTCATACCGACAGAGGGTCCCTTTAGGCCGGACCCCCCAGGCCGACAGTGGGCCCCTTCAGGCGCCCTCATGTCGACTGAGGGCCCTTCAGGCCGACCAATAGCCACCTCAAGCTGGTCGAGGGTTCACTCAGGCGGCCAGAGGACCCCTTAGGCTTCTGTAGGGCCCCATAGGCCTACTAAAGACCCCCTCAGGCCGACCGAGAGCCCCTTCAGCCTAACAGAGGCCCGTCGAGTCAAAAGGGGTCCCCTTAAGCTGTCCGAGGAAACCCTCTGGCCACCAGAGAGCCCCTTACTCTAACATAGGACGCTCAGACATACAGAAGGCCCCACATTCCGACAGAAAACCCCCTCAGACCGACAGAAGGCCCCTCAGACCGACAAAGGTCCCCCTCAGACCGACAGAGGGCCCCCGCAAACCGACAGAGGGTCCCGCAAACCGACAGATGGCCCCGTAAACCGACAGAGGGCCCCTCAGACCGATAGAGGGCCCCTCAGACCGATAGAGGCCCCTCAGACCAATAGAGGGCCCTAGAGAAAGAAGGTCCTCATGCCGACTGTGGGCCCACTCAGGGCGACTGAGGGACCCCTCAGGCGACTGAGGGACCCTCAGGCCGATGAGGACCCTCAGGCCGACTGAGGGACCCCTAGGCGACTGAGGGACCACTCAAGGCCGACCGAGGGCACCCTCAGGCCGACCGAGGGCCCCCTCGGCCGACCGATGGGCCCCTCAGGCTGACCAAGGGCCTCCTTAGGTCGACCGAGGTCCCCTCAGGCCGACTGAGTCCCCCTTCGGCCGACTGAGGGCCTCAGGCCGATCGAGGTTCCCTCAGGCGACCGAGGCCCCTTCAGGCCAAAACTGAGGGCCCCGCAAGACCGACAGAGGTTTTTTTGATGCCACGCAGGCGTTTGCGGGCGCCTGACACCATCCAAAAACATTGAGGCCTCCGGCCCCAGGGGGACCTCGCTCGGTCGCCAGAGGTTCCCGTCAGGCATCCAGGGGGGGGGGCGTGGCCCCTTTGCCCCCTGGCTACGCCACTGTCTTCAACCCATATGATGCCGCGCTTCGCGCAGTCTCGTCGGCCCTTATCGGCGCGCTGCGCGCGCCGAAAAGGGCCCACCGGGCCTCCACAGGGCGGCGGCCGCCTCCGCCGCCCCCGTTCTTGGCTACGTGCCTGGTCTTGGTCTATCCCCAAAAATACACGAGGCTGCGATGGTATTTTACACCTCGAGCAAATATTTATAGAGTTAATTTTAAAGGTCTTCAGCTGAACATCAGAGGCTTCTAGAGGTTTTAACCCACATTTTTAAAGGATTTTCAGCTCGACTATCTGGTAACAGTGCATAACGGCTATGACGTCAGTGGCGATTCTGATTGCGAGTGGTGTGGGAGTGTGCTAGTTGCGGTCGTGGTGATATCATTTACGCTTGTGATTGTTCGTCTAGAAAAGTGTGACATGTCCGACATGCTATTCGCGTGCTCGAGGTGTTTTAGCAGACATCCATTTGAAGAACTTTCGCAAGGACAACAGCTTTGTAAGGTCAGTTAACAAATGCTACAAAATCGGCGCACAGTTCAAGTTGGACCTCGATTAATTTCAATTCTTCATGCCAATATCGAATTAAGCATATACAGGTCATTAAAAATGACATTCAAACTTTCTGAAAATCCGCTTATCCATTGTTGATGTTATTTTTTGCTTTACTACAGATCTATGTGTCACTAAGCACAAGCTCAGTTCAAGTTTGAGTTGGCAAACTGAGCGTAGAAGATAAACAATGGATCGGGCAATGCATATAGTTAATGTTCATATTAGGGCATGCTGGTTTATACAGCCTTGGTCATGCTTGTTAATTTAATGTAAAAGGCCATTATGCTAGTTTTCAAGTGATTAATTCAGGTCAAGGTTAGAATCACAAGAGCACCAAGCAGCCTTCAACTGTTTCAGAACATGAAAAGCATACTTTGAAAAGCTTTTTTCTGGCTTTCACTCAGATACTATGATCTAATTATTGATTTTGCATAGCAATAGCATCAAATTCTGACAGCAATCCATCATTAGATTGAGATTGTGTTTCGGCTGTGCTGACCAATATTGATATTCCACCATTAGTTATTAGTTAAGCCCTATATGTACCTACCAATCAATAGAGTATAGTGCATTTAGTACAGGGTGGTTCCCAAAGACATTTTACACTATAACTAATTATAACTTTGATAATTAATATTTCACCATATCACTGTCCCAAAATTTCATCTTAGCTTGGGTGTAAGAGTGGAAAATTTAAGACCAAAAAAGACATGGGAGTGGAAAATTATGTCAAAAATGGTATGGTATTTATTACTGTTTTGAATATGAAAAGCAAAGTTTTTCATTGAAATCATGTATTTTTAGTCAATATTAATTTATATCAGAATCAATATCAAAATTCATCATTTGGGAGTGGACAACTCATTCCTTAAATGGAGAATGAGAGTGGAAAATTATTCACAGTTGGTCGTCTCCCACCCAAATCAACAAATTTTGGGACACTGCACCATATTACCCGCGTCACCAGTCTCACTGGTCACAACATTTTGTTGACAAAGTAGCTGACACCTCAAAAATGTCAGTTTCAGGCAAATAAAATTATTTACGCACCAATATTTTGATGCTAAGTGGGTGAAGCTTGTCATTGTACTTAAGGATACAAAATTGGCACAGTTATTGACAGACATGGGCCATGCCCTCAGGTATTCTGGCCTTTGAATGAGCATTGTGCCTTGTGGCAGTGTCCCAAGATTCAATTTTGGCTTGGGTGTCAGAGTGGAAAATTTCGAGCCCTAAAAGACCATGAGAGTGAAGAATGTAGAAAATGGTACGATATTGATTACTGTTTTGAATTTGGAAAGCAGTGGTTTTCATTGAAATCATGTGTTTTTAGTCAATATTTATTGATATGGGAATCAATATTACGATTCATAATTTGGGAGTGGAAAAATCGTTCCTTAAATGGAGAATGAGAGTGGAAAATTATTCACAGTTGGGTGTCATCTCTCACCCAAATCGACACATTTTGGGACACTGCCTTGTGGTGACGGGTGATATGCTATAGGTAGCACTAATGCACATTGCAAACTATTCTCTGTGCTTACTTTTTCCATGTGCAAGTTTTTTTGCTCATCAAAGTATCAGAACACATGAAAATAGCTAAAAGATCCTTTGGGATCCTGGGTGCAGGGTTTGGGGATCCAAAGTGGATCCTATGCTATTTTCGAACATTTTTGATAGCCAAACAAAACGGGCACAGACAATTGAGAGAGATCCATATGTAAGAAGTTGCAACACATATTAGTGCTGTATTGATGTTATCTTTGTCAGAATCTTGATTCCAAATTTGAGGTGTCTGGGATCCAAGCCCATGTCTGGTTATTGATAACATTTCACTAAAAACACTTAATCTTCATGGAAAATGACCAGTCTCCTAAAATAATCATGCCATCTGACATGTGACTTTACCTTCATCCACCTCGGTCATAACTTCAAACTGTGCACATATTTTTTAAGTAAATGTAATTAATTTGGAAATGTTATTACTTAAAATTATTATAAAAAATTGCATTGTAAAAATATATTTAGTGGTGCTGTTACTGCATCAATATTTTGATACTGTGATTTTAATTTAAGTCAAAAAACTGATTCAGGTGAGCCAAAGGATCCAAGAATTGATATGTTTTTAAAGCAATATTGCATCAGTTTCTGATATAATTATGATTTACTTTTTAGTGTCTGTTCCAGTCAAGATTCCTGGGTAGTCTTTCTGACTGTCTACATGAGGGATTGTGTGAACAATGTATGTATGTGTGTACGATTATCAAACTTAATTATGAGCCACATTGCTCAGATTCATGTGCCATTCATCCCATCACTATGATCCAGTGCTTCATAATTGCTGTTTGTAAATTGGTCATTTTCCCAATACCATTTCTATTGGGCTGGATCAAAATATTGACACATCAAACAATATTATTTAGACCCAGTACCAGCAACTGGTTTGTGCTAACAGCTGACTGATCAAAAGTTAGATTGCCAACCAGCTGGCCAATCAAAATTTAGATTGCTCAAGCAGCTGGCTAATCCAAATGGATTCCTTTTGCTTCCAAACAAGCCAAAATGTGATTGTGTTCGCCTCAAGGACAAAAATAATTTAGTCATGCATGCACTTCATCTGGGAATACAAATATTGTGGTTATGTGCCTTTTCTTCCATGGTTATCATTATCATTATGACATTTTGAAAGTGAGAATGTACTAAAATGTATCCATATTTAGATAAAATATCCTTATATGCGTCAAAATCTGTTACTGCGTTTTACTGCGTCAAAATCTGTTATTTAACCATCAATCTGGCTTGCGAAAAACGCGACAATCATCTCACCTATCGCTTGTTCGTCCTCGCAACAATCATGGAAAGCGCACCCTTCATTTATACCGTGCATCCAAACCTGTACAATGCATATAATGCTATTGATAATCATCTAACATCGTCATAGATGTGTGTTCGTTTAAACGTTATTTATAACAAATGTTGACTGAAGCTCCTTGATCTAATTACGCTGCCTTCTTATAACACTCTTTTACGACGCAAATGTTGTGTTTCACCAGATGATATGCAGAAGGTATTAAAATAGCCCTATCGTGTGGAAATACCTGATGACGTGAAATAAATAAATAAATATGGGCATCACTCCGCCCATTTCGATCTATTTTTTTGCTTGATCTATTTTGCATCTGCTCCTCTCAGTTTGCGTAACTGAGCTAGGTGTAAATTGCACGGTACCTAGGGTAAAAGACAAAGTCCAATCTAAGGCTTGTATACAGTTTGGTTATTACGAGCGGGCGCGTGCGCTCGCTCGTCTTTACGTGATATATCAGTTGCTGGCTCTAGGTCTTCAGGATTTTTTTTACGTGTCATTTTTTTATGCAAAGTGGGCGGAGCTCGTCATAGGCACTGTGCTTAATGTGTGTGTGTTTTTTTTTTTAAATAATTAGTCCGAATGTTTTGATGGGATGGATTCCCGAGATCAGATCAGGACCAACGCTAAGCTAAGCTTGTTGCGCGGGCCCTGACCCCACCATCTGATCATACAATTCCAGTCACCGGCAGAGTTTAGAGACGAAAGTTTAACGTCCCCTAACGACTGAGGACGGTCCGTCCGGCTCGCTGGCTCATCTGACCTTTGGACGCCGCACTGCAGGTCATTCCGCCAGAAGCAACACAGCGAGTCAGCTCCGAAGCGGCTCGAACCATCTTGCCAGGGTGGGTCAGATCTGTAGTCCAGCGCTCTCCCGACTGAGCTACACGGGCGGACTGCAGTTATTGACATTTCACTAAAAACACTTAGTCCTAATGGAAAATGGCCAGTTCACAAAAATAATTATACCATCTAACAAAATATTGACGCGTCAAAAAATTTATCCTGAGGATCTAGTGCCAGCAACTGGTATGGGAACAATCTGATTATGAGCGGAGTCATGAGAGTCATGAGACGTTGAACGTACCACATGCGGGACGTTCAGCTGATCCAGACATCAGTAGAAAAGGACCTGGGGGTTCACGTGGACTGTCATCATGAGAGTTCCGAGAAGCAGGCGGCTGCAGCTACTCCATAAGGCGTCGCGATCTTGGCAGCTACGTCGATTCCTTCAGCGTCATCGACGAAACCACCCTGCCGTTACTGTTCCAGGGCGATTTGGTTCGACCTCACCATAGGAATACGCCAACACGGTACCTGGGGGCCCCTTCAGACCGGGAATGCATCGAGAAGCGCTCGAGGCGTGTGCAGAGGCGAGCACACAAACTGAGTCGCCGGCACGTTGCCGTGACCGCCCGTATGAGGAGAGACTTACGGTTCCTTCAAACTTGCAGCGTCGCTAACTTATCGTCGTACGCCGTTGGCGCATATGATCACGGTTGTATCAGGTGCTTGCGGCAGGGATGGACGTCTGATTTGCCGACGAAGGTTCTTTTTCCACTGCAACTTCTAGTACTAACCCGGGGGCCCCAGTTGAAGCTAGCTGAAGCTAGGGGCAGTTTCCAGGGATCCGACGGAACGCTTCAGCGTCGCGCGTAAAAATCAACGAGGTGGGACGGCTGGCTGCCGCCCTCGGTTACTCGACGCCCCCAGCATCAACGCTTGTCAAGGCTAGGACATGGACAGACATTGGGCTACAGAGATGTACACTATCACATTAAACGACTGAAGAGAGATCTAATGTAAAGCTCATAATTTTCCGGATCCGTGAGGCCAAGTGGCCTTCTTAATTCCGTACTATATAAGTATAAGTAAGTATAAGTATGAGCGGCCCATCCCAACCCGACCCAACCCGTGGCGACGCTTTTGAGCAGCTTATATCTTTGCAACCGCACGTCCGATTGACAAACGGGCTTCTTAGCTGAGTAGCCCATCCAATAAATCCCTTTTTACCTGTGCCGACTCATGTGGGTGACTTCCAGACATGTGCTAGGATCCCGAAAAAGGATCTAGGAATCTGATCTCTGGGAGCTGGATCCCGGATCCACTGGGATCATAGATCCAACTTCACAATTCATCGATGGATCCACTGGGATCATAGATCCGTCTTCAACATTAGTCGACAGCAGACATGTGCTCTGATCCCAAAAATGGATCCCGGGATTCGATCCCATGGATCTGGATCTGGGATCCTATTAGACCATAGATCCACCCTCTCAGTTTTGTCGAGAGATCCTATGTGATCATAGATCCACACACTGAGTTTTGTGCGTGGATCCAGTCGCTCACAGCAATCCAGGCATTGTGATTTAACCGAGATCCACTGGATCACAGATCCAGATATACATAAAACCCGCGAGATCCAGCAGATCCAGCATTACCAAGCAAACATTCACAATTATATTTTTTTTTTTTCCAAAGGAGTTGAGGCGTCACAGTGGTTGTATCAGTGCCATTATCGCCTTGGTTTGGGTAGGTATTGATAGCTTAATTTTGGCTTAGATAAACAGTGTTCTATTTCAGTGCCCATGACATCGCCCATGCGCTTCTGGTTTGATCGCGTGCAGCTGTGATAATCTACGCACAAAACTCGTGGGTTGGTAGCTAGGATCTTTATTGACAATGGAATGCATTTTTTCTTTTCGTATACTATACTAAATGAAGGGACTGGTTATGTCTATCCGGGTCTAATTGGTGGATCTAGTATCCAGATCCATGGATCGAAATCGCATTGGGGATTCCATTTTGGCGTTTTCCTGAGGTGTCACGAGAGAGCCACGTGGCTCTCCGGTCTCACGTCAGAGTCCTGGTTGCGGTGTCTATGCATTCGCCCACTCATCACCGGCGTGACTCCGCGCATTCCTGGTTGCCGGCGAAGTTGTAAGAAGAGCGAAAAGTTTTAGATCATCCCGTGCCCGAACCCTACCTGGGCACGACGGAGTCGTCCCCCTCGGAGCTCGCTGACCGGTCACCTGCTATGAGTGCGCACCGCATGACCACCCAGCCGCAGGCCAATCCCCATCAGAGGCAAATAGCGAGCGCCGAAGCGACTCGAACCCAGGCTGCCACTACTGAGATAGGTCAGAAGACCAGCGCTCTCCCACTGAGCTACGGGGGCGGACATTGTACTGTCTCGTCTGGCTAGGAAGTTATTCAAATTGACCTTTATATCCATATTGCTTTAACATGTTGTTTCAGCTAGAACACAACACTTCCTTCGTTAGTCTAATGTGAAATCATGTCCTTTGACAGCAATAATCATAGAAACAACACAAGCATGCTTTACATAATATGAGGAAAAATCATAGCACAGAAGTTAAGACATTCATGATCAAAACTGTCAACACAAGGCTCCAAATTCTATTGCAATTTTGTGAGTTTTAATCTTAAATTGTAACCAACTACACAATTCATGGTAGCAGGCACTAGGCAGCATCCCTCGGCTCAAATGAAATATTCGTAAAAATTAAACCTGACTTCTAAGTCAGTTCAAAAGACAACTGACAAGTGACAATAGTCATACTTTCCACATCTGAACCAAGGCCTTTTCTAGTCCTATGACGTCATGTCATGTCAGTTTGCGCAAGTGGACAAGCGCCACGTAAGCAAATTGTGAATACTCTGCTGTCACGACATATTCGTCGAATTATTATTCAATAACAATTCGACAACCATACGCAGACCATCCTACCAAAAGTGAACAAAGAATCTAATAAATGATCAAGGTTTAATCCGCCCAGCCTAACTTGATGAACCGCCAGGCACCTCTCAAATATGCTGCGAACGCCATCAACTACCGATTCTTTGGACTTTTGCTACCAATGACGCTTTGCCATCGGCTACTGGGGGCGCCGTCAAGCACGAAAATAGTTGTTGGAGCGGGGGGGGGGGGACCCCCTTATGCAGTGGGTAGGGTAGCACACTTCTGGCATTTGGAAGCTCCACAAAAAGAGGCCATTATGGCTTCCGAAGACCACAAACGCGCTCAATATGTAAACACCGCGCCGCCAGCGGAGAGCGGCGAAGTCCGCACGTCTGATAGCCCGTGCAATGCGAAATCGCTGAATGATGTGTGTCGGGTCATAGTATAAAGACCTTGAGTCAATCCGAAAATATAACACTTTGAGGTACCTGGGAGCACGCTGGGACACAGTAGGTAAGTTTACTCTCTTTCTGCTGCCGTGGGTTTAATCCCACTAGCCGGGCCTCTGAAAAGATCGGCCCCCATAGCAAAATATCCCTCAGAACAAGGGTATTCCAGTTGGTACCCTCAGGGTCCCGGAGAGTGTTAGTTCCCTGCCAGAGATCCGACCCTACCGGTACCTACCTACCTATCAAGCTGCCTTTCTATTGTGTGAGTGACTTGGGGCCAGACTGCAGAGTGTGGCACAGAAGTTGACGAGGCGCACCAGCCCATGACACAAATCTGCACCAACCCGGACCTTCCTTACAACTATCGTCACCGTTCTAGCTGCTCGCGACAGTGTCTTAACCACTGCAGAGGTTGAAAAATACTTAACATTCCTCATCGTTCACTTAACATATTTTGGCTATTATACCATTCCATTGACATTTTCTAGTGTTCTATCACAGCAAATATTTCATAATGGTCTGATTTAAGCGCATTGTCGTATTGTAAATTCACCAATCTATTGCAGAAAAATGCAGCCTTGCATGGAAGATCTGTTCAGATGGTAATCACCTGCTTGTCTTTTTGAGCCATTTCTGAAAATTTGACTTCGTTTGGTGCATTTAATGACCTTGGATGTTTGAAGGAATGTGCTAAGTGTTGCACGGTATATCAGCAATATCGCATTCATCATTTGAGATAATTTGAAGTGAAAGCCACCATTACTTAATGCATAGCGGCCCGTCACAGCCCCTGGAAATTGCAGCATGAACTGACGGTTAGGTAACGATAAATTTATATTTATATTTTCCCATAGGCTCCTATTATAAATGCCGTGAAGCGCGCCCTTATTTTTTTTTGAAAATCCGAGATTGCCATTTTGTAGAGAATACAATTTCCTTCCTCTTGACGGTTTTTGCTTGCATTTTGCGTCAAAGCTATATTTTCTACGTTTTCTCAAACATTTATATTTTTTACCCAAAATGGCATGACGTGACGTCATTAAAACGTCATTTACTTCCCAAGTTCTGCATAATTTTCAGTGATTTTTTGGGAGAGACGTCAAATTGATGCTGCATAAAGTACCCAAAAAAGTTCACGTCGTTATCTGTTTTAGTTTTAAAAGTAATTGAGAAACCCCGTTAGGGGGGTTAAATTTACCCCTCCCCCTACGCCTCGCGGGTTAACAGGTAGTAAAACAAACCCACGCTCGTATCCGAACATATTGTGGTGTTGAATTGAACTGTCGTTTGTCTATCGTCCATTATTATCGCAAACGGATTACGAAGCTCGCTCCACCACTGACTGGCGAAGTCATGACTCATTGTGGCTTTCAGATGGACTTCGGTCGTCGTTTGTCATTTATTAAGGAACCATCCGCAACGTGGCTATTACGATTCCTGTACATGCATGTTGTCAAAACATTTGTAGCACACGACACAATTAAAAATAGTTTGCATGGGGATCGATAGAAAACAGCTTGACGGACTATTTGTTGGCCTTCGCTCGCGTCACGCACTCGGTTCTTGTCAATGCGGCTACAAATGCGCGCCTGGACGGAGCGGCTTTCACGGCTGGTGGCAGCGCATTCCACGTGCCGACTGCTCGGCATGAGAAGCCCTTCTGGGTCCAAGCCAGTATACATTTCGGGAGATGAAGATCTCCGGTGTCGCCAGCCCTAGTTAGTGCTCCTGGCCGATACGTCAGACCGCTTGATGAACATGTCACGCAGCGCCTTAGGACACTGTCGACTAGTTAGGGCTTTATGCACGTTGGTACAGTCGTGTCGGGCGACCAGGGCCTCTATTCTCTCCCACCCGAGAGATGCGAGAGCTGGCGAAATATACCTATACGTCGCACGCCGGTGACGAGCCGAGCGGCAAAGTTCAGGGACCTCTGAATGCGATGCAGACTGCACTGGGCAGCCCCTCCCCAGGCGGACAGGCAGTACAGGATATGAGGGAAAACGTGTGTTTGGACGAGGAGTTTAAGGACGTCAGGAGTGAGGTGATGGCGGATTTTATGCAGAGATGCAGTGATGGCATTGCACCTCCGTACCACCACGGGTTACAATAATCCGTGGTACCACCATGGATACGTGAGGATCCCAGTCGAGCTGCTGGTCGAGGAGGACTCCCAACACTTTGGACGGTGGGGTATGGGATGGCGGTCGACGTTGATGCCTAAATTGTTCGCCATTTTGAGCGAGGACTTTGTACCAATGAGAGCAAAGTCTCGTCCGTATTCATTTTTAGTCTGTTTGCTTGAAACCAATTTTTAGGTCGTCGGATGGACTCCTTAACCTGCATCTAGAGGTCGGATAGGCCAGAGAGTGGTCAGGGAGTATCAGGGAGAGTATCAGGGAGAGAGTGGTCCAGGAGCTGGGTATCATCGGTCGTGGTTCAGTAGATCGTGCATTTTTTGTCCACTGAAATTCAGCGACCAGCGTCCATTCTGGGTTCAATCTTACCAAGGTGCCGTCAATGCGCCAGTACGGCATGCCATAAATAGAGTGCTCAGAATGCCGCACTTATTCGACCACGGCGTTTGGTTTACCCTATGTCGAAATAGCCCGGTCGGTAGAAATGATAGGAATGTCCTCGGTTCGATCCCAGATCCCGGAAATTTTGCAGGCCGGCGCACCAACATGCCGTTCTTACCCATTCACGGCATTTGGTAAGACTGGGCTCTTGGTAAGATTGGGCCCTGGACGCTTTTAGAGTTGGAGATTTCGTGCATGGTGGTCGCTCGGCCAAGTTCGGTCCAAGCTGTTTGTCTGTTGGTAGCATTCTATCTGTCCAATGAGTTCGGCAATCGATGGGTTATAACGGCTCAACAGATTTCGACTGAAGTGGCACAGTGCGACACGCCGCATCGGAAGTGGAAAGTAGCAATTTATTATTTTAATAGATATTCTATTCTTGTAAGGAAAATTTAATTCCATTTGTAACTGCAATGTGGTTAAGATCAGGTGGAAAGGGAGCAAATTCCCTGAACAAATGAAGAGAGCAAAATTCTTTGGATAAAAAACTCTAGAAAATGGTCAAAATTGCAAGGCTGACCGCATGCCCCTTGCTATCAAATCGCCCTAAAACACTTATCATGAAGTATTTGCGTCTAGAAGCTTTCGTAGAAGAACCTTACTTTAAGTACCAACTTGAGATCCAATGTGGATATTTATTTCGTTGGGCCCCAATGTCTGATGACTGTCATAGTGCTGATACGTGTTCACCGTACTTGTTGGTACTTACCATTGCTGATGTTAACAGATACCATGCGTCTCTGTTGCAGGAATGCCGAGGAAGCTTCCCAGTGGTAAAATGCACATACTGTCGCTCAGAGTTTCAACAAGAAAGGTAAGTCTCGACAAACCAGCATGCGGATCCATCGCGCCAGTCACACTAAAGTCAGTAGAGCTGCCACTTTTGAACCCACGGGCCTAAAAGCTTTAGCAAGTTAGCAAAGCGCAGCTGCGCTTTAAAGCTGCGGACATTCAAGCCCATACATTTTGTTACTGGCTTGGATGAACACTTCCCGTTTTTCTAAAGCATTAGTGTTGGCTTATCGAACTTAACAGCAAAAGCGAGTAATGCGCTTAAATGTTATTCGGACAAGATCCCAAAGCGACAGTGTCTATATTGCATGCTAAATAAATGTTCAAGCCTTAGAAACTGATAGCAATGCATTGCATTATTTGCTTTCAAAACTTGTAGATATTGGATGTGGGCTTCGTGGGATTTGCCAAGACTCTTCAGGTCGGTTTGAACTTAACCCTATTCCCTGCGGGGGTCAGATTCTGCCCCCGTAGTTTTCGCCCGCCGCTTCCTTGAACCGTTACGCTTCTATCGTCTTGAAAACTTCGGACTTCCTAAATATGAATGACGCGTGTTCTGTGAAATTTTTTAAAAATCGGCATCCATCAGAGGCGGCTTCCAGGGTCATGGTTCTTGGGGAGGTCGCCACAACGATCTCAAAACACAAAACAGTTTCAATGCTGGTGTCGGCGTATTATACTTCCTTCGTAGTTTGCGGTGCGAAAAAAGCGCTCAGAAACTAAGTCACTGCTTTGTACATCAAACATAATTGCATCATATACATACTTGTGGGGCAAGAGGCGCACTCAGTACATTAAAAAAATGGAGAGGCAGATATTCTCACGTCAATTCTAGGCCCAACTTCAAATAAGGCAAGCATGATCCGAAAGCGTTTCCGCACTATGGCCTGCCCCCGCACCTTGTTACCTGAATCCGCCTCCATGCGCAATTGTGTACATTAACAAATAACAGCAACACAAAGCCCACATGTGCACGTTCCCCACGTCCCAAACACCTAAGAAAACACATAATTTTTATCAAAAATTCTCCCCATTTTTTATCCCCTGAGGCGCCTATCGATCTTTCGTTTTTCTGTACTGTCACCTTTCCACACCATTACAAACTAACATGACATTTGAGCTCCAAAAACGTTTTTTGCATCACTGCAAATCGTCGAAATCACATGGCCACAATTGACCTCTTCAAAAAAACACCCAAAAATTTCGTATTTTTTTGCCCCCTGGCCCCCCATTTTTAGAGGCAAAAAAAGCAATTTCTGGATCCAAAAAGAGAAGATTTCGTCACGACAATCGAATAGTGTTTGTCCCAAATTGCAAATTACGCCACGAGTTCGCGAGACTCTGGGCGGGGGCGGAATCTGCCCCCCCCCCGCAGGTTAACGTAATTCTGGCCGCCCGCAGGGAATAGGGTTTATGGTCGCCAAATTTAGCAACCTAAGGAGGTAGGTCAGCTTTGTCATGCTATCAGAGCTGGATGTCCATTTTCTGCTGCCACTTTGACCTGGACTTCGAAATCGAAGTTGATTCTTTGTGGATATTTTGAGTTTTGGAGTGCCTAAAAGTTAAAGATTTTGACAAGTATTTTAATGAAACGTGCGGCATCTTATTGGATAACAATTAACAACGCTTGTTTACATCAAGCGTTGATACGTAACATCAAGTATCATTATTACATCAAGCGTTGATACGTAACATCAAGTATCATTATTACATCAAGCGTTGATACGTATCAATCAAGCAAAAGATATTATTGTTGCAATTTTGTTCGATTTCAATAAGCCTAAAAGGTGGTTTTGCGGTTAGATGGGACCAAAGCTAGAACAACCATTATTCATTGTATGCATTTCCACTCAACTGTCACTTGTCAGCCGAAATTTATTGTGCTTGCACTGCACCTTCATCGTTAATTATTTACCCAATCAATGATATATTATTTAATTATGATGAATGTTGGCAAATAATCTTTGTTCAAAGAAGCTCCAATATTTCGAACTCGTGACGTTCCGAACTCTTGGGTACCTTTCCTTGTTACCTTTTAGAGTCTACAGAAGTCACCAATCCTGCTCGCGCCTCCCTGATTTAGGCTCCGTTTATTGTCGGTTTGATTGAGAGCAACTGGCAGGACAGCTGTATTAGGATCAGTTCTATCTACCCATATTCCATAACCATGGTCCTGGAGGACATGAATTGGCTAAATTTGTATATATTTGTTGTTGTTTTTCACGTCATTTGACAGGTCTGGTTGTTGACATTGGGTGGTGTTAACGCATTCTTCCGTCAACTTGGGGAAAAAACTACGTATGAGCGGCTTAATTGTCGTAGCTATGGTTTTCAATAGCTTAGTTCGTCGCAAATACTCTGTTTATGTGGCTAAAAATTTTAATTCAATAATTTTAACGTCGTAACAATATCTTATTAGATTTCTGAAGTTATGCGTTGTGGTTAGGAGCAGCGCGCCAACGCACAAACCTGTCTTCCATATGGTGGCGATTGCGCAACTTCCGGCCACGACCCAGCTGTCTCGCGCTCGGCCAACCCCGGCTGAGCCGCAAGGTCACGTGACCGCCTGCGGCCGGCACAGAACGGCTACCGGGATCGCCGTCCCTGCCATGTCAACTTTAATATCAATCGCAAACTTAGATAAATCCTGCTGCTGTTCTCAAAATTTAGTAAATATAATTATTAACCAAACTCACGCCAACACAAAAATCACAACAGCATATGTGAAATTACAATACTCCCATGACGCGAGCAGCCGACATCTTCTCTCTTTTGATCTCCTCTTCTTCATCTCTCCTCTTATTTCCGTACATTTCATATGACCGATATACCGACTTCCCATACATATCATCGGCCTGGGCACCTTCTCGGAACGTTGCGCTGGTTAGTGAGACCGCGCAAACTGACTTGCCAGAGTGATTCCAGTTCTTGTTTGAACTGTGCCACCCGGTCTGCTGCCGTGCCGTCCCCGGCCTTGCGCGGCGGTGTTGGAACCTCCCTCGCCTGAGCGGTCCTGTTGGCTGCTTCTGCTGCCACACTGCCTCCCGTCACCCCCTCAGCAACTCCCACAGCGGGCCGCTGCGTTGCAACGTATCTGCGAGCCCAGTCAGTTCCCCACCGCCTCACCGGGCCAAAACGGCCAACTATCCAAAACTCCATACGATTCCCACCGTCACCGATTCATCGTATATTCATCAACACACTCAGGCTGGCACCTCGGCCTACGGCGGAGTCTTCGACATGCCTCTCCTATTCCAGGATAGAAGAATACACCCAACGATAGATAGTATCACGTCTCAGGTGCGTATCTCTTCCTGATCAGACCTTAATCCTACAGTCTAAACGTCGGCCCGGAAAGTTTTTTTTTTGCGTACCGTAGCTACGCCAAGTCGACCATCTCAAACGTGCCCGTAAACACCAGCGATCTACCAACGCGCTACTCGACATCACTCTAACAAGCACCAATGCCTCATGAAGCCTAAACAGCGTTAAATGATGCACCTTTCCTCCGATGTGCCGGTGTCTGGCTAGCTGCCGTATAGGCCGTGGGTTTGTTAGTGCCGGGGCCGGCCACCGACCGCCGGGTAACCCAGTTACGCAACCGGCGCGGCGGCTCCACCTCGAGCTGGTACTCAGAGGTCAGTGCCTCCCTCCCCCGTCCGGGGCCCAATCTTACCGACCCGCTTTTAGGCGTAAGTACGCATCCCCGACAAACAACTGATTGCATGCCCATATGTGGTCTTGATGGCGTACTGGGGGGGGGGGGGCGTAGACTAGCATTGGACTAGTATTTAGATAGTTGCCACTAACAGCTTTTACCTGAGCACCAGCTTTATCTAAAAACGCAATATCACGTGAAATATTCAGCGTTTTCATATTCTGTGTTACTATCCAGTATCCATGGATTTAATATTCGCCGCTAGACGGCTTTGTGAAGCCCATTACGTTGCGATAAATGGTGCGCTATGTTTTAATTAATTATTATTTCATCTTAAAATGTATTGCTTGTATGACTCGCTTTGCGAATGAGGATATACAAAATCCGTGATTTCAACTCGTTTCTGGCATTAATCTGTCGTCAGCAATTTGTACAATTTCTGTAAGTTTTCCCAAGCTCACTACCGGTTTGTTTTACCGCCATTCGTCGCGGGGCATGCCGTACTTACGCCGCACCGCCGTACTATGGATGGTATTTCTCACCCATGGCCGTACTTACGCATTGGGCCTGGGCCCCTGCACCTCTAACCTCCTCCAAGTTGCTCCCACTTGCTCCAGTCGTATTCTTTAAAACAGAGCACTCGCAGCTGAACAATTAAGAGAAGGTTAGAGGCGGTTAGCGGCGCCACGGGAACAGGCCCATTGACGGCGCTGGGTAAGACTGGGCTGTGGTAAGATTGGGCCCGGGACGGTAGGGGACGAGTTCACGGGACAAAGGCTCGTGGACCGGAATGGACTGGGGTCCGGGCGCTGTCCAGAGGGTACACGTGCACTGCGCCGTACGTCAGCTTAGTGCAACAGCAGAGGTGTGGTCAGGACTGGATCGAGACCAAGGTCTACCGATATAGCCACTTATCAGCAGCACTGAGCTGCGTATATCCACTTGACTATCGTGGAAAGCGGACAAGAAAGCCAGCAACTGACACAAAGAGCATAAGTGGTATGTCAATGCAGCGAACTGTTTTTTTTAGGTAGCACCGATGGCAGACTTCAGATTGTATACCATATGCATACGGGTATGATTACATATTTTGTAAGGCTTCTACATTTAAGTTACAACTAGTTACCAGGAACATTTTTGACCGATTTCCTTTTTAACATTTGTAATTCAGACAAGACTAATTTGACTTTATTTCTACCTTCCGTGCATTATCACGCGCACTGGAGGGGGGGGGGGGCACTTTTGTGCCCCACATGTTTTTCGTGAATATCTTGAAAGCGAAGCAGCGCCGGGTGGTTGTTTTTGTGCGACATTTACGGCAACACAATAGCGGATCGTTTGACGTAAACAAAATAAAATCGGTCAGTAAATTTTTGGGTTATATGGGAATTCCAAGATGGCGGCCAGAAATCGAGTTAATTGCAATGTTCATCCCCAAACATAACTTAAGACACATTGCTGATGACCTGTGACGTCCCAGATATCAAATTACCAAAATGGAGACATTTGGTCAGATTTAATATTCGTTACCTCGTTTGACGTTTAAGATATTGACCTAAGGTCACCCAAATTTCAGCAAATGTAGATCTTCATAGCACCTACCTACCCTGTAAGTTTGAACTTTGAATGTTCTAGCTCTCATACTTTCTGAGATATCGGGGGGGAGGGCACTAAAGTGTCTCCCTCCAGTGCGCGTTAGTGGCATACCCCTCTCCAGTGCGCGTGTTAAGCAAATATCAGAGCTGACCGCAAACTCCCGTCTCATTCACTCTCCTGGTGGACATCGTCATCTCAACTAGCAGCGTCTCTGGGCTCTGCTGTCAGAGAGCTCTTGCAGCTACTAGACTAAGCTCCGTCCAATGGTTGTGCGTTGATGGCGGATGCTTCCATTGATCTGTTCTCTGTCTGCTCACTGTGGCCGACATTCACTCTATCTGCCCATGGCCGGGGCGCCGCCGGCTGCCGCCCCATGCCAGGGCCAGTGGGCTCGCCGAGTCCGGTTGTAGCTCCGTCTGCCCATGGCTGGGGCGCCGCCGGCTGCCGCCCCCCCCCCTTACTGCCTCCCCCCCATCCGAGCCCGGCTGCTGCCCTGGACCAGAGTGTGAGGAAACACTACGACTCTGGTACCGGGCCCCCAGTCTGCCCTGGTACCGGGCCCGCAGTCTGCCCTGGTACCGGGCCTGCAGTCTGCCCTGGTACCGGGGCCGCAGCCTGCCCCCGTCGGCGCAGCGTTGTCTTTAGTATCTGACGTGTCTTGTGTGATGTTATGTGTGATCCAGTGTCTGATTTTCAGATGTGCCACGACTAACGACTGCTGTGTTTAGAATGCGTTTCTCGTTGTAATCATGGGGCCCATCGTGTTGATCTCGCTTGTCTCAATGTGCCTACGGCTGTTTTAGCCCACCACGCTGCGCAGACTTGCAGTACAAATGTGTTTTAAAGATATCATCCATCATTGCAGATAGTGTTGACGATAAGTGATTTTGTCTTAGTCGGTTGC
Organism: Semibalanus balanoides; assembly: GCA_014673585.1. Classification (NCBI taxonomy): domain Eukaryota; kingdom Metazoa; phylum Arthropoda; class Thecostraca; order Balanomorpha; family Balanidae; genus Semibalanus; species Semibalanus balanoides. Next base: position 27,184 of record VOPJ01010101.1, read on the forward strand.
GTTTTGTGCATTAATGTTCGCAGTTTGGCACCTATTGTTGTATGTTTATTGCCATTTGTTTTATTTGATATCTCCTTCCTTTACGTCTCATCTGATTCCTTATCAAAACTAGTATGTAGACGAAATTGATATAGTCATTCCCTAGTGTTAACATATATTTGTTACTTTCGGTGTGAATGCAGTAGTATGGAAAGTACATACAATGCTTAACTGAACATTTTTGCTTGTAAATTTGATTTCTGCTGTTAGCTTCATTAAATGCTATTCATTGTATGCGTTCTTGAGTGGCAATAATTTGAATATTATTCAAGGCCAAATATTTAAACAATGACCTCAGTATTTCGTTTTTCTTGTTTCTTTTTTGCATATATTAACTTCAGTTATGCTCTTCCTAACACCTTATACTTGTATCATATGTTTATATTCATTTTAACGGTGTGGTCCAAATTGTGATAACATATTTAAAGACTGAAAACATCTTTAACATCTATATATTTGAGGTAAAGTTTCAGTTTCAAAGGTTCCCAAACATCTAAAGCTTTTCATTTTGTTTACCTCCCGATTCTGAAGGATGACCTATCTAGTACCTATGGCTCGTGTATCTAGTACCTCTAACCTCTTCACTGTCTAATGTCTATATGATGTCTGGTCTGCCCATCACGGGTTTGACGCCCGACCCGCTTACTGACTCTTCCTCCCTTCTGTCTATTCCATCTGCATTGTCGCAGTCCTACATTTCCTCCGCCTATTCTTGAGCGTCATTTCTGCTGCTCTACTGGTCCCTGCATAGCTTCCATCGCGATCGGCGAGTCTGACCGCGCTGACACCACCGCTGACCTCCCCCACTCTGACTGACCGGCAGCAAGGGCAGCACGTCCACCATCTGCAAGAAGTGCGAGCAGATGGTGAAGGCGCACGGCAAGCCGAGCGCCTGCGACTACTGTAACGTGATCGCCGCGTTCATCGGCTCGCGATGCCAGCGCTGCGCCAACTCTGAGAAGCGCTACGGCCCGCCGCAGGCCTGCGAACAGTGCAAACAGAAGTGCGCCTTCGACCGCAAGGACCCCGAGGACAAGAAAAAGGTGGACGACGTCGCCGATCCTGACAGCTCCTCTCCTCTCCAAGTCATGGTACCTGGCATCCTCACAGCTCCTGTCTCTGCCGCCTGCCGGTCCGCCTCCTCCTGAGGCAGCCGAACGGGATCCGATGGAGGATGTTATCATTGATCCTTGTCCTCCTGTGGCCTGCCTTGCGAACTCTCGTTGGCCGAATCATCTCCCAATCACTGACAGGACGTAACCACCATCACTGACCTAACGTCTACACAGCCACTGACCTAACGTCTACACAAGCACTGACCTAACGTCTACACAGCCACTGACCTAACGTCTACACAAGCACTGACCTAACGTCTTCACAACCACTGACCTAACGTATTCACAACCACTGACTTAACGTCTACACAAGCACTGACCTAACGTCTACACAGCCACTGACCTAACGTCTACACAGCCACTGACCTAACGTCTACACAGCCACTGACTTAACGTCTACACAAGCACTGACCTAACGTCTACACAGCCACTGACCTAACGTTTACACAAGCACTGACCTAACGTCTTCACAACCACTGACCTAACGTATTCACAACCACTGATTTAACGTTTTCACAACCACTGACCTAACGTTTTCACAACAACTGATTTAACGTCGTCACAGCCACTATGGGGACTAACGTCTACACAATCCATACTTGTTATTGACCACACGTCTACACCACTTGAACCTAACGTTTCAACAACCACTGACTTAACGTCTAACATAAGCCCTGGACCTAAACGTCTACACAACCATGACCTATACGTCTACACAAGCACCGACCTAACGTCTTCACACCACCGACGCTAACGTCTACACAACCACCGACTTAACGTCTACCACCACTGAACCTCACGTCTTATATTACCACTGACCTAACGTTACACAACCACTGACCTAACGTCTTCAACAACCACTGTGACTTTAACGTCTACATAGCCGACTGACATCTATACGTCTACTACAACCACTTCTGCCTACGTCTACACAGCCACTGCCTAACGTCTCTCACAACCACTTTGCTTAAACGTCTACATAGCCACTGACTTAACGTCTAACAGCCCACTGACCTATACGTCTTCACAACCACTAGTCTTAACGTCCTACATGCCACTGACCTAACGTCTACAAGGGTCAACCCTGACCTAAACGTCTACACAACACGACCTAACGTCTCTCCACAACCCACTCGATCCTACGTCTAACACAACCACCGACTAACGTTCTCACAAACCACTGACCTAACTCGTCTTATAACACTTGACCTAAAGTCTACACAACCACTGACCTTAACGGCTTCAAACCCTCGATCTTAAACTCTACTAGCCACTGACCTAAGTACTTACAATCACTGACCTAACGTCTACACAGCCAACTGACTCTAACGTCTTCCACCACTGACTTCAAACGTCTACACAGCCACTGACCTAACGTTTCACAACCACTGACCTAACGGTCTAAACGCCACTGACTAACGTCTTTTCACATATCACTACCTAAACTGTCTACACAGCACTTTGACCTATACGTCTTCACAACACTGACTTACGTCTACACAACCAACTGACCTAACGTCTACAGCAGCCACTGACCTAACGTCTACACAGCCACTAGACTCTAACGTCTCACATACCACTGACCTACGTCTACACAACCACTGACCTTACGTCTACAAGCCAATGACTTAACGTCTTAATTAACCACAATGACCTAACGTGCTTCACCAACACCGACCGCACAATCCTTCGTAACCACTGACCTAACGTCTACACAAACCACAGACCTCAACATTTCTTTCATAACCCATCAACCACTGACCTAAGTCTACACAACCATATCGACCCTAAACATCTTCATAACCACTGACCTAACTTCTACACAATACCACGACTCCAAATCTTTTATAACCACCGACCAAGTCTACACAAACCACGACCCAGCATCTTCATAACCACTGACCTAACGTCTACACAAACCATCGACCCAGTATCTTCATAACCACTGACCTAACGTCTTCACAGCCACCGGCCAAGCGTTACTGTCAACCAATCATTCAATACCCTTTGCCTTTCGGCTTCCTATGCGCCTTCCATATTGTATTGACCTGAGGATGCCCATCGTTTTCCCCAGCCTACCTATAGTATTAACGAATATCATTATTGGTGTAGCGGTATCTAAGGTTCCACTCGCTTTGTAAATTGTAACATTTACATTGACTATCACATGCGCACCTTGTAGCTGCCAGGCTTATTAGATATGTGCTATGTTTTGGCTAGATTTGTATACGTACATCAGAGTATATGTTTGAATTTCGAAATTGAACCTTTCGTTCGTTTTGTACTATCTTCATAGCTGTTTCACACCTGGTTTATCACGTTCACGTTCACCCAATGGTGTCACCACTGACCATACAGTATATATAGATAGACCATGCAAAATTACTAGGCACAAATAAAGTACGTATGTACTTTAATATGGGACCATATTAGGGATGGCTGAAAATTACTGGGGACAATGTCCCTTGTGTCCCCAGTGGTGGCGTCGCCCAGCGTTCACGTTTTGTTTGAATCTAGATATCATTTTCTGAAATGGCGATATATTTGTGAGCGCGTGCACGTGTGTGTGTGTGTGTGTTGTGTGTGTGAATGTGCTGTGTGTCGTGTGAGTGTGTGCATGTATGTCTAACGCCCCGTGCTGCCATCCCTTCGTTTGAGGAACGGGAAGTCAGGTTGACGTGCGTGTGCACGTGTGTGTGTGTGTGTACGTGTATGTCTGACGCTCCGTACCGCCGGCCGGTCGTCAGGTGGACGGTAAGCTGCTCTGCTGGCTCTGTACGCTCAGCTATAAACGCGCGCTGGCCAAGACAAAGTCCACAGACCCGGCGCGGCACACTCATGTCAAACTCGGCAAAAACCAGGAGAAACGCAAGCCAAAGTGAGTTATGCACTACGCAGCCTACAGCCTAGGTCGACTAGCGGCATTATTAAAGTTTACTTGTCGCACCACATTTGTTTCGCCTCAGCTGACTAATATTTAATCGATGTGCCGTGTCATTATATATATATATATTATATATATTAATATATTTATATATATATATATATATATAATTATATATAAAATAAGGATATAAAGGAAATAAGGAAATAAAGGAAAGGATGATATATATATATATATAGTATATATATATATATATATATATATATATATCATAAAAGCTTTTATATATTATTTCATATTGTGTCAGATCTGAATTGTGCATAGGAACTTGTGCCAATGCATGCCGGTGATCTCATAACTGTAGTGTGGATGGCCGGCACTTTGCATGATCGTGGACTTTAGAGTAACGGTTGTTTGTCGAACTGGCTGAGAAATGTTTGTCCGTCATGTTAGTCCCTCGAGAAACAACTCCACTGTTTCCCCTAGGGACGTCTTCCTTGTGCTCTACGTCTCTGATTCTTACCATCTTAGCGTCGTGCCTTCCGCCATTCTTTGTCCTATATACAACACCATATTGGAACCCTGTACTCGTACCGTGTTATTCATCAGGTTACTACGTGTCTGTACCCTCCGAACCTGTCTATATACAACCATATTGACCCTGTACTCGGTAACCGGTACTTCATCAGGTACTACGTGTGTGTACCTCCGAACCTGTCTATATACAACACCATATTGACCCTGTCTCGGACCGTGTAACTTCATGGCAGGTTACTACGTGTCTGTACCCTCGAATCCCCTGTTCTATATACACACCATATTGACCCTGTACTCGGTACCGTGTACTTCATCAGGTACTACGTGTCTGTACCCTCCGAACCTGTCTATATACACAGTACACACCATATTGATCCCTGTACTCGGTACCGTGTACTTCATCAGGTACTACGTGTCTGAACCCTTCCGAACCTGTCGATATACACACCATATTGACCCTGTACTCGGTACCGTGTACTTCATCAGGTACTACGTGTCGAAGCGTCCGGACCGTCCTGATGTGACGCGCCAGCCGATGGAGGGCTCCGACCCGAAGAAGGCGCGCAAGGACGAGCAGTCTGACCACGTGGTGGCCATGACCCAGCTGAGGGAGGAGATCGCCAGCCTGCAGCGACAGCTGCAGCTCAAAAACCAACAGATGCTGGGAAAGGATAAGGAGGTACTCATCGCAACGCTCTACGTCTGTATATTTGGCCGAAAATAGTATAGGTATTCTGCTTACCCAGCTTATGTTGCATGGGAATTCATAATTTGCGTTTACACAATTATTGCTAATTATGACGCATTTTGTCTCGTGGAAGAGGGTAGAGACAAGCTCATTGATAAGCATTTAAAGGGATTATACATTTTTTCCAGAATAATATTTTTTGATAAATGTTGTCCGAATGTTTTTTATGGATGGCTTTCCGAGGTCAGGACCCGCGCTAAGCAGAGCTTGTTGCGCTGGTCTGAACCTCACCACCCGATCGGCAATTTCTGTTGGCCGGTAGACCATTTTAGTGACTATTTATAATTTCAGTGACTGTAAAACGTACATATAAAAAGGAGGTTAAAGTCCACGGTAGTCACATTTTTCGGGAAATTACCTCTTCTGACACGCAATAACAATTTCAAAGTGCGCGGTTATGCCACTGCTTACTTTAGGCAGGACCGACTAAGGCAGAGCCTCTGTCAGCTCTTTTATGCTAATAAAACACCTCACTTATGGCATATTTCCAGGAAAATAAGCAACATTGGACAAAAATAAACTCGTTTTGTTCCAACGTCAGCAGCTGTTACCGAGTTTTCCCCATAAAATTATACATTTTCATGAATTTGCATGCAAAAATTTATAGGTACGCCACCACTAAATTATCTACGCTTCAAACCAGAGATAAGGCGGCGGCGAAAACCACAAAACCTGAACGAACACTGCGTTGTAATAGCCAACATTTTTGAAATAGTACTGAAGTTGTGTATTACGAGCAAGTGCGAAGCACGAGGAAGTCCTCACTGAATACGGAATTTGTATCACATCAGCCGCGGCCGACCCGACCCGACCCGACCGCAACGCTTTTCAAAAACTTATATCTTTGGAATCCCACATCCGATTGACAAGCGGTCTTCGCCATCTGATAGCCTCATTCAATCAATTATGTAATAGACTTGAGTTTCGTCCCCGATGGGTGCAAACTGCACCCGTAGGATGCGTAGAGGCATGGGTGGAGTCCACCCCGGCAGTCCCGGCCGTGGTCAGGGCAACTTCAAAGTTGCCATGCCCCGGCGGAGCCGGGGCAATTTTTTTTTTTTTTTTTTTTGCAAGCTCTTGGTTTCTATTTCTCTGTTTTGTGTTTGTAAGCCCTTAATTTCTATTTCAACAAATACACAAATGCAAATATAATCCCAGCATAAAAATGCATAGATACTCGATACGACTGTCTGTGTAAAAATATGGTTAAAATAAAACGTTTCGAAGTTTTACTTTAAATCACATGCCCTGTGGCCCCAGGTGTAATATGTATTACTTAAGTCCAAAAACACTACTTTTTTCAAATTCGGTGCGCTATCGAAAGTGTGGTGGTGGTGGTGGGGGGGGGGGGGGGGTAGTCAAGGAGACTGCTCATTGCCAACTCTGTCTTGTTGAGCAACTCGGGCAGGTCCGAAAACTTGTTTTCGAGTTTCCGGAAAAGGCCCAGTTGGGGTCGTTATCTCCAGTCTAAAGGGGCATCATTTCCTATCCAAATGGGTGCCGCCGGCGCTTACGACTCGAGGGGCGCCACCTACACTCGCGAGTGGCACCTTCAGTGTCCAGACGCACAGGAGAAGTGTCCTCAATCGTGATGCCCCTTCCTCCGTCACTTGCGAACCCCTTGGGTGCGCCTCTGTCCTCGGCAGGAACGTAGTCAAGGGGGGTCACGGGACTATGCGCCTCCCCCGAGCAAACCAAATTTATGCTATAAAAATCAGATTCTGCTGACACCCCTTCCCCTCCCCAGTCAACAACATTTGACTGAAGACGAAATTTGATTATTTTACTGACCTGGCTCCCACCTCTGATACAAATTCTGTCTACGTAACTGGTCCTTGGGTCTCGGCCGGGGCAACTTTGAAAACAATTATTTTGATCTATATGGGCCTCTATATACCAGAATGGGCCTGCTTGAAGTCGTCAGAAAGGTCCCTATGGTGGTCAGAGTTGGCCCTCTGGAAGCCAAAATGGCCCCTACGGAGACCAGAGTGGGAGCTCTCTGGAGGCCAGAATGAACCCCCTGGAGGTCAGAGTGGGGAAACTTACGTGTAATTTGTTAAAAAACGGGTTGAAATTAGTTTCGAGTCACTTCGATCGGCTATGGGCCCTCTCGGGCTATTGGGCCCCTTCGAGGCTCAAGAGGTGTTATGCCCCTCTCTGGATCCGCCACTGATGACCGTCATGATCCATTGCCAACTCCAAGTGATGATCATAATGAATGTAGTAGCATGAGAGCATTCATCAGCTCAAAAACAGTTGCGCAGACTTTTCGTTGTAACGTCATAATTTGGTGACATGACTTGACCTGGAACTTTTTATGTCAAAATGTTTCAAATGAATCGTTCTATCAGTCTACCAAACTGTATTCATTTTACTGAAGCGGATCGGAAGCTAATAGAGCTGCGAACGACCACTTAGTGGCGTCCTGCCATTTGGCATTTCTATTAACCCGCGCACTGCAGGGGGTTGATTTCCGCCGCCCCCTCAGGCTCTTCAGGAGTAGCGGAAAAATGGACATCAATTACCCACACTTTGTTAAAGTTTTGACTTCAGGTCATCTTAGGTCAGGTCACGTTAGTTGACCCTTACATCCAAAAATGTCTGTGGGTTGTTGCCAAGAGCTAGTCTTTTTCCCGAATATTTGAATTTTGCAGGATTATAAGGTTATCAGTACCTACCCTACCAATTTGTTATCTCGGATTTTTTTCGTTCGGTGACCTAAGGTCAGGTCAATTTTCTGACCTCCCCATTATAAGTGAACGGGAAGTATACAATTGCTTCCTTTTCAGAGAATTTGCATTGGACCCGGCTAATTCTTTCAGAATCATGCTATTTTAGCTCATTATTGATGACCCATGTGCAGTTGTCGCTCGGTGATCTCTTTAAGGTCATATGAGGTCTTCACTCATCAGTATTGTTTTGCTAATAACTCTTGCTAGAATAAAGATAGAGACGATCGGATGACAATATGTTTGTCTCGTCGAGCCGCGTCGCCCCATATGCAACATGATCTACCTAGGTCACCAAATGACCTTCACCTGAGGTTAAATTTATCAGTTGACCGAGATATGTCACAATTAATATGTGTCAAAGCGTTTGGAAAGCACGATGCGTCAAAATTATTGCCCTATCTTTGTTCGGTGAAATGCTATCCTCGAAAAACAGCTTTGCTAAAACATAGCCCTTTTGACCTTTGATGACCTCTGGAGCTCAAACTATTGACCTTATCTAAAATCTGAGGACATGCTGGCTATTGCATTTTTCAAGAGCTTTCGGTTTTTTCTCCTAGCTATCATAGTTTCCGATGTATGTATTGGAGCGAAGTTCTAAAACCGGAAAATTAGCCCTTTGATCACCTCTGGTGACCTCAAGTTTGCCTGACTTAAAGGGAATAGTTCACCTTTAACCCTCGCACCGACGGGGGTCTGAGCCAACTTCGAACCGACGGGGGAGGGCGGATAAACCGGCCCCCCCCCCCAAGAGATCTTGAAAACTACGTAAACGTAGCGGAGAAGGCGGAAAACGGGCGCGTGGTGGCCGTAGACGAGTAACTAGCGAAAATACTTCGCTATTTTTTATTCAGGGTCATATTGAGTCACCAGAGTCAAAAAAGGTCAAATTTTCCATATTTCGAGTAAATTGAGCCACTGCTTCACATAATCCGGGCTAGCTCAGTAACTAACATAGCTAGGAGCAATTAAAAAAAAACACTTGCAATGCTCTTAAACACTCTTTCGCTTACATGTCCTCAGATTTGAGATCAGTTCAATTAGTTAAGGCTCCAGAGGTTCAGCAAAGGTCAAAACTGCTTAATTTTAACTGAAAAAGTTTTTTTTTTGTTAATAACTTCTTAAGTTTTAAAGGTAGAGCCAGTCATTTGTGCCACCATCGTGTTTCTCACATCACGGCGCATCGAACCCATGTATGTATGATAGGTCTAGGTCAAACTAAAAAAATGACCTGAACCTGACCTGAGGTCATGTCAAGGTCAAGTCCAAAATGATGGTCTATCGATGGAAGATTGACAAGAGAACAGAATGTGAAAACCACAAGTTACTCTATCTTAGTAGAACATGAGTTATTGTACAAAAACCAATGACCCTTTTGGCACATTGATTTGACCTTAACGAGGTGCACAGAAGAAAAATGCAACTTGCATTATTTTCTTTGCTTCAAGAATAGTGATTAGGATGAACACTGGACACATTAGCCAGGTTTTGTTCGATTTGGTGCGCATTTCAATTTTTCTCCCTTAGACTTATAATGGGAGGTCTTCAAAAATTGACGATTGACCTCAGGTACCGATATAAAAAAAAATCCAAGATAAACGAAGCTTAGATAATCGAAGGCCTCATTGCACGCTGTGGAGTTTCAAACTGTTTGGTTCACCACTGTGGCTTCGGCAAGATGTCAAACTTACAAAAACATGACTTGAGGTCAGGTGTGTGACCTCACAACGTGACCTTGAAAGTTAGGAAGTCAGTTTTTTAAGAAAGTGTGGATAATTGATGCCCAAACAGCTATACAAAATTTGGCGGCGCTACGCGCCGCCGTTTTTCCGCTAGTCCGGAAAAACCTGTGGGGGGGCGGATATCCGCCCCCCGTCGGTGAGAGGGTTGACATGGGGTTTTTAACTGAGATAGCAGATTTGTAGAGCAGATCGAAAAATGGATTTGGGCTGAAAAATAAACTCGCAACGTTAAGTAGTTTCGACACAGTATTAGCTTGTCCCTTTTAGAAGACAAAGTCTCATTCCTCGAAACCTCTTAGGTAGTAGGTCCCTACCTCCGCCGGGCGGCGCTGGAGGTAGGACACTCAAGCACGTAATATCTGATCACGACGCCTCGTTAAAGGGTCGATAAAAAAATGAGTTTTGGCTGAAGAATAAACTCGCAGCGTTAAGTAGTTTCGACACAGGATAGTTTGCCTTTTTTAGAAAACAAAGTTTCGTTCCCCTGAAACAGCTTCGGTAGTTCGCCGCCAGACGGGCGCCGGAGGAAGGACACTCTGTGGCACGTAGTATCTGATCACGACGCTTCGTTAATATCCTCTCAGCCGCCCGGGCTGCGCGGCGGCCCTTTGTCAGAGACTGTGCTTGGCGTCTGGCGGAGCGGGGCGGAGCCAGAACACCAGCTGCTATCGTACGGTTTCTCGTGAAATACAAAGAGAAGCTTACTTCTTTCTCCACATATATCCATCAGTTGTCCAAACCAAAGTCATATTCGTAGTTTTGAACTCAAGATGCACTGTATGGTTGAATTTCAAGACAACTTTCAAGGTGACCTATTCCCTTTAAGAAAATACTGATATACTTTTGATAGAGCTTGTCTTGAGCTATCTAACACCGTTTTCCGCTTGTCGCTACGTAGCGTAGTTTGCTTTATCTCAGGGGGAATCAACCCCCCTGCAGCTCGTGTTTGGCGCGAACCCCCTACAGTGCGCGGATTAATGCACTTTTGCAAGGTCTTATTTTTTTGAAGTGTTAGTTTTTTGGAAAGGAGGACCAAAAGCGATGTACCAAGTCTTTTTAACTCGGCATTGACGGGGGTGTTTAACGCCCCCTGACGAATTTTCGTAATAACTCGAGAACGATTAGCGCTATCAACGTGATCCCGCCTCCGAAAGGGTCCACCTCCGCCGTCACCGCGTGTGATGGGGTGGACAGGGGGCAGCCGGTGACCACCCTCGCGGCCGCGCGCCTCTCCCTCTCCAGCAGCGTCAGGTGTGCAGGTGGCGTGGCTGGTAGCCAGGCCCCGGCGGCGTGCTCGAGGGCTCCACGTATGTAGCCGCAGGTGGCGTGGCTGGTAGCCAGGCCCCGGGCGGCGTGCTGAGGCTCCACGTATGTAGCCGCAGGTGGCGTGGCTGTAGCCAGGCCCCGGCGGGCGTGCTCGAGGCTCCCAACGTATGTAGCCGGCAGGTGGCGTGGGCTGTAGCCAGGCCCCGGCGGCGTGTTCGAGGGCTCCAGTATGTAGCCCGCAGGTGGGTGGCTTGGTAGCCAAGGACCCCGGCGGCGTGCTCGAGGGCTCCACAGTAATGTAGCCGCGGTGGGTGGCTGGTAGCCAGGCCCGGCGGCGTGCCTCGAGGGTCCACGTATGAAGCCGCAGGTGGCGTGGCTTTGGTAGCCACCGGGGCGTGTTCGAGGGCTCCGTATGTAGGCCGAGGTGCGTGGCTGGTAGCCAGGCCCCGGCGGCGTGCTCGAGGGTCCACGTATGTAGCGCAGGTGGCGTGGCTGGTAGCCAGGCCACGGCGGCGTGGTCGATGGGCTCACATATGTAGCCGAGTGGCGTGGGCTGGTAGCCAGGCCACGGCCGGGCGTGTTCGAGGGCTTCCCACGTATGGTAGCCGCAGGTGGCCGTGGCTGGTAGCCAGGCACGGTGGCGTGCTGAGAGGACTCCACGTATGTAGCGCGCAGGTGGCGGTGGTGGTAGCCAGGCACGGCGGGCGGTGCTCGAGGACTCCACGTATGTTAGCCGAGGTGGCGTGGCTGGTAGCCAGGCCACGGCGGCGTGCTCGAGGACTCCACGTATGTAGCCGCAGGTGGCGTGGCTGGTAGCCAGGCCACGGTGGCATTTTGCATTTTGCTAGTTGGGTCCGCTGGGTCCAAACTTGCCTTGGGTCGGGTTTATTTTCAGCTATTGGGACCGGATCGAGTCTGGATCCCAAAAATATCAACTTTTGCCACCCCTGTAATATAGACCCTATATGAAGATCATGGGCGTCGAAAGCGGGTGGGGGACGCGTCCCCCCTCCCCAAGCGGGAGGACGTCCCCCCAAACATTTACGGATTTTAATATTACACCTATGGGCGCTGCATGAAAAGAAACAACTCCAAAATGCCACCGTCCCCCCTTTTAACTTTTGAAAGGTGGCGACTGGCGACGCCCTTGATGAAGATTAAATACAAAGAGTATTTACTCCACAATACAAATATTAAAATCGGAGCTTAAACATGAACATCAAAAGACATGAACTCCACATCATGTCTTTTCGCGGACCCCAGATGAGTCCCTGAACAGGTCGGAAGGGCGTTGAACAGGCCGGAGGGGTCCCTAAACTATCTGAAGGGCCCCTGGGTCTTTCAACAATAATCATGCAGTTGTCCAGGGAATATAATTCAAAATTTTCGCGCCACTCCGCGGCGTATTTAGACCATACATTATATTTTATTTGTATGCGGGTTAAAAATGGTGCCGTTTCTCGGTGTATTGATGTGCTATGCTGCTGCTTTCCTATATGATTGGGCAAAGTAGTTTGCTTCAGCACCTTTTATATCGCACTTTTAAACGCACAATAACATTTTTGAGTTCCGCACCATTTGCAATCCGACGCATTGATGAAAATGCATATACATTATATATACAGGATATAAGACTCAAAATGTTCATGCCGCTCCGCGCGGCGCGCAACTATTTTAAGAGGTTCAGGTCTTGAACCTAGCACATATTCGAAGTTAGTCTAGCTGATTCCAGATGGATATCGCTGGTTCCAAAGTTGAACTGACAGTTTGCTAACTCCAACTCCTAAAAGTTGGTATGGCCTATGCCATACCTGTCATACTGCATTATCCAATATCCATTCTTGTAACGTGCCTTTTTATTTTTGGGAGGGGCCTTTCAACGCTCGGGAAGGGGGCTCTTTCGAGGCGCCCCCCCCCCTCCGGACGACCAATCCTGGCTATGTGCCTGGCGTGGCAGATCAGGTCGCTCATATCTTCCTTTGCTGCTCAATTGTTAGATGAGGTTGCAATAGCACATGAACTGCCCGAGGAGCCATGGTTCACGCAACAGTTCGCTGAATCTGTGCCCGGAAGCTAAAACAAAAGGTTTTGACTGATTGCATTGAAACTTAACGTGCTGGTGTTGGTGTGTCATTCTCGAATCAAATAAGCACAAATACGACGCTTACAATAATTGTTTCAAAATACTGGAAATATGTAGGAACTTAAACCGCCGTCGTGATTATTTAAAGGAAAATAATGACCTTTTGATTTTTTAGCAACAATTTCTTAGTCTTCCGTAATGGTATAACAATAATGTTATTTAAATTTAAGAATACAATAAAAAAAAAATCCCCTTATCAAGTTGAAAGTTTGGAAAAAAAGTAAAAAGTTAGTACTTGTATGCTTCCTGAAGGCCACAGCCAACGTCGTCCTTCCCTATAATGGTTATTTGCATCTAGTGTGAATGAAGTAAGTGCGCCAAGAAGCGTGACAACGTCCCTGATTGGTCAATGAAACAAATCGCCGACACTAAATAGGTCGCCGTCGATGTGTATCGATGAGCTTCCGATTTAATATCCAGTTTGTTTAACCCGCACCCCGCTGGTGGGGAGGGAGGGCATAAACTGCCCCCCCCCCGGATTCGCTAAATAATTTAAAAACTTTTGCATATATCAACGTGAAACTTTCAGTATCTTATGCTACATCAAATCTGCGTCTGCTCGAAACATGTCTATGAAATTAATACAGTGCTTTGGGAGACAATGGCGTCGTAATGACGTCATGTCATGCCCTTTTTTGGTGGAAAAACGATACATGTTTGAACAATCGCAGAAAATAGAGTTTGAAGCAAATAAAAACGAAAAGCAACATAAGAAAGGAAATGACATTGTTTTCAACATGACTATCTCGGATTTGCAAAATGTTGAGTTTTTGATCCCTAAAAATAAAATAAAAATCAGAAAATTTCTCATGCAACCGAGTTTGCTGAAGATATTTTAAAAAATGTGAAAACTAAGTATGGACGATACTCAAACGAAATTTTAAAGCAATATATTTATTTTTACTTATTTATGTCTGCCCAAGTATAAGTAACTCACGTCATTTTTTTAAATTACGTTTTTGATTTGTACTGACCAGATATAGGCAAATAAATGTCACAGCTGTATTTCTGAGACAAAACTGGTCTATTAACATATTTATATTATTAAGATTATTCAATTTCAAATTTTGACCATATATATGACCTGACTTTGACCTATTATGGTGTCAGGTTGCGAAAATGGCTCCTACTATCGAATTATACTTGTAAAACAAACCATAAACATGTGTCGCATGACTTTCGTAGACCTCTTGTCAACAGTGACCTTTTGTGACCCGATCTTGACCTTGACCTTTGCTAACAATTTCACTTTTGCTTTAATGTTGGAGACTCATTATACCTTTGAGAGCACGTTGTGCCAAAATAGTCTCGATCTAAGGCTTTGGATGACAAATATGGTCCAAATACTAAAATATCTCAATTTTGGCCTTTGACCTGACATGTGACCGTATTGATAAAGCGTATGCTTTGGATGCGTATCATTAAGAGCTTTTGATTGCCGCCTTGCGCGTCTCGCTGCGGTTATTGTTTCGGAAGATAACGAGGGGGCAGAATCTGCCCCCACCCCCACCCCTACTCTGAGCGAGGCGCGTTTGGCTGGAAATCCCAGCGGGCTGCGGGTTAATTGTTTGTTAACATTTTAAGAAAGAAACAAATATTTTCATGATAATATAAAGCATATTGTCATATACAGCCAGATACAAATATATACAAAACTCCTAATGCTGAAAATAAATGAAGCAATTCGAAAAAATGCTGGTCGCAACCACAAACTAGGCTGCCGTTAATAGGCGTCGGTTAACTGCTAATTTGATCACCTTTTTATTTAATATCTGTTGATTGTAGAAGATCGTCGGGCATATAATCACAACAAGCAGAACGCAAAATATATTACCCTCTCCATTGCGTAAAAACAATACGGGAAAAGCCCGTAGTTTGATGAGGATCAAAATTATTTGCAAGTACTGATCGCCAAAAGTGTGGAACGCTTACCGACTTCAACTTGAAATATCTCTTTCAGTAGGAAAGTTTTGATGCAAAGTATAATGAATATCCAATATATTTTGGTGTCTGTCGATTTAAAGAAACAACTCCATTTGTGTGGGAAAGGTCATTATTTTCCTTTAGTTTATATTACTAATTTGAATTGAAAAATGAATATAGGGAATTCAGTTGTATCTGTTGAAATGACAAAAGTCATATAATTGTGCGATTTTGGCTTTGCTTCGTGTATTTAGTCTGGGTATGTAATATGTATCATTTTACTGAACATAACTTGCCGAGCTTTGACCTTTGTCTCATCAAAATCTGACGGCTATCTGCTACTGGGGGAGTTTGCTGTTGTTAGATGTCTTTGTGTACCATACCGCCGATAGTTTGCTGTTGCCAGATGTCCATCTGTACCATACTTCCTAGTTTGTCAAACTGTCATACTTCATGCCGTCTCGTATGACTGACTGTCTGACTGTTAAACCTTTGCCGTCAGCTCTGTGAGCTGAAGGCGAAGAACATGCGGGACGAGCAGCTCATTCGTCGCAAGATGAACGAACATCAGAAGACGCACGACAGCAAGGTGGAGACGCTGCAGGGCCGTATTCGCTCCCTCAGCAAGGAGGTTGCCGGTCTGATGAAGCGCACCAAGGGCCTCGGAGGGGGAGCACTGGCCTCGGCCGACAGTGCCAGCAACAGTCCTCAAGTCTGAGGAGCAGCACCATGTTAGCGGCGGCGTCTCGGCGACCCGAGCGGCCGCCTGTGGCCACGTGGTGGAACACGTGGCCACGTGCGGCGCGTCACGTGGCATCACGTGGTGTCTTCACGTGGCATGACCGCGTCTGTTGACAGGTGACGGCGGTGGAGGGTCGGCGCGAGCCAGACTGATATCAGCAAAGGTACCGTTCGGCGCTGACTGGCCGGTGTGACCGGTGTCGGGTGTGCGGTGACCGTAGGCAGTGAGAGTCTGGTGGTCTGTCTGCTGCTCTGTCTGGAAGTCAGTCAGACGGCCAGTCTGACAGTCTGGTGACCTGACTGGCTGGCTGACGGTCTGTCTGAGTCAGTCAGCAGTCTTCTGACTGTCTGACTGGTCTGTCTGACATCGGACATTTTGTCTGACAGTCTGACATCGGACAGTCTATCTGACGGTCTGTGTGACAGGCTGTCTGTGTATGTGCTGTGTGACTCTGTCTGTGTGTATATGTGTGTATGTGTGTGTGTGTGTGTGTGTGTGTGTGTGTCTGTTGAGAGCGGTGTCTAGTGGTGGACGCCCGCAGGTGTTCTAGTTGATTGTATCTCCGGTTTTAGAGGGCCGGCGCATGGTCCGATTGGCCGCGTCAGCTCCGCTTTATCAACTGCTTTTAAAGCGGCGCGTGCTGACCGCTCCTCTCCATCGCGGCATCCTAGCCGCCGGCTCTGACTGACCGTAGGCTGACTGAGGTCGGTGTCTCGCTGGGTGTAGCGGCTATGTCCTGTTGTATTCATGGTGCTCCTATGTACTCTATCGTCATTTTCTCTCCACTTCACTCACCGCTAGATCGAGTAGTATCAGCAGTAGTAGTAGTAGTAGTCGTGCTTCTCTGGGCGCGTGGCCCGGCGGAGCGGCGTCACGATGTCGCCGCTGCTCGAATACAGTAGGTCAGACTGGTGACACTGGCTGCAGCTGCGGCGACTGAGGGTTTGGCCGGTCGGTGGCGTCCCTATCCTGTGGCTGTCTCCTCTGGCCACAGGCACAGGGTGGTAGTCTGTGGTGCCGTCACCTGAACAACTGAATAGTCAAACCAGCAAACGGGCTGTCTGTTTGTGGTCAATTCTGCTAGGTTATGATGCTGCGCGAGTATTTTCCTCTTTACTCGATATTGTAATTCATTTGGATCATTTATGTAATCTAGTTCGAGATGTGACCTCGTTTTGAATTTTACGGTAGTTTTGTTTTGATCAATTGCACATGTACATTGTACAGTCAGAATACAGACGTTAATACAAATTGTTACATACAAATGAGTGCTCTTGCAAAACGTATCACTCAGTGTTCTGTTTTCAACCATTTTCCCTTCCTGGGTCAAAGTAGATCCAGTAAAGGAAGCTATATCTCCCCCCTCTTACCATGTTTTTTCCTTTTTTCCCGGGCACACTAGTCCTCCCGCAGCGATCACCTCCGTAGCTGTCCCTGAAGGAGACCGTAGTTAGCGGCAGGGAACAGCGCTGTAGCTCTCTGTAGTTTCCCGCAGCGCCAAATAGCCTTGAAATCCGTGTCGCCCATAAGCCCCAACCATTCCCGCAGAGGTACGGTCCCCATCCCCACCAACCCACAGCTGGAGCCGCTCATCGGAACAGAGAAATGGGGGCTGCACCAGGTATAGTGAGCGGTGCTTCCGCGATTTTAGCACCGCTGGCTAACGTTTTGCGTCACTGGGAAGTGTGGCCTCCTATAATGGCAGATCTGCTCAGCAGCGGCGGTAGATGTCGCACATTCCTTATTGTGTGCTCGACTGCCTTTGTCAGGATGGCTGATAACGGGAGGGGGTTCGATTCTCTACTAAACCTTACAATTGCCTGTCCTTTACCAGACCTTACCATGTACGGTAAAGACCGATCGATCTTTGCGTTGACTGAATATTGCTCGCGATTTACGATCAATATTCGCGATTTAGATCGCGATTTAGATTTTGATCGCGATTTTGATGGCGATTTAGAGAGCGGCCCGCTCTCTGCGACTGGGATATCCGACTCACTGGGTGCGGGGCTGCTGGATGACAAATGACGCCGGACATTGACATTGTCCCGTCCAAATACAGCTGGCTGGCTCCACAGTTCTCTTACGTGTATTACAATGGCGCGGACAATAACAAATAGTAGTTGTTGAAGGGAAATAATCACCTTTTCCCATACAAATGGAGTTATGACTTGAAATCGATAGACGAGACAAAAATATATTGCAAATTCATCACATTTTGCACATTGCATCATTGCATCACACATTGCAAGATATTCCTACATAATTATATTTTTAGTCAAAGTTGATAAGCGTTCCACACTTTCAATGACGGTACTTGCAAGCTGCTTGCAAGTACTTTTTAATCTCATCAAACTGCGGGCTTTTCCTGTATTTTTTTCTTACGCAATGGAGTGAAAAATATAGTTTGAATCCTGCTTGTTTCGATAATATGACCGGCGATCATATACATTTTATATCCATTGAATAAACAAGGCACCAAATTAGCAGTTTAACTTGGCCCCCTGTGGCGGCCAAGTTATACCTGGTTTTGAAATTGTTTCATAAATTGTCAGCAATACAAGCTTTGTATAACTTTGTATCTGGCTGTGTAAAACACTGTGGTTTATATCATCATGGCAAAACATATTTTTCCCACACAAAAAATCGGCAAACAATTAAACATTGGCATTTCAATCAGGAAATCAACTTGGCAACCAACGACAGCCATTTTAGTGTCGGCGATTTGTTTCAGGGACATTGTCAAGCGTCGAAAACAACGGCGCCATATATCGCGCGCTTCAACAGTGATGGGAAAACACTGCTCATGAGTTTCGAAAGAAGTATATGTACTTTATTTTAATTTGTACAAACTTACAACATTGCATGAGTTTGTTTTTTTTTTAATTTAAACTAAATCATTGCTTGCGGAAGCCTAAGAAATTGGTGCTAGCAAAAATATAATGTGATTATTTCCCTTTAAGGCCGAAGCACGCTTGGCGACTTAATTGATTGTTCAGTGCTAAAGCTGGCGGTGGGCGTCGGCTTCTTCCGGTCTGTCAGTTTGTCTGCTTTTGGGCAAAATGACACCATTTATTACATAATGTTTGTATGTGGGTAGAGAAATAGTCAGCTGCTTCCGTTGGCACCACGGCTATAATTTAAGTCGCATTATGCACTCACTAAATTGCATTGAATGTATTTGAGCATTTAATCAATTTACAAGAAGTAAAAAAAAAATGACAATCACTTCTCAAGACAAACAACGCAAGTGCTAATTAATTGTGATTAACGCTATTTGTACCTATATTTGTAAGCGGGCTAAACAGCAAATAGCAGTTAGCCTCTATAGTGTGGTTTTCTTATAGTGGTAATCATCAGGGGTAATGGGTATGGTTATTGGTTACCCCTATTGAACGACCTCAATGACTCTTTACCCCCCGTTCACTGTGCAGGCCGCAGTCCTTAGCTTCAAGCAATGCGGTGCTGCGTTACCGCAGGCGCTTACTACTAGTGCCATCTAGGAGCAGAAATAGAACTTGATACGTATACTGTTGCTCTTGTTCTAGGGTAGAATAGTACTCGGCGTTAATAACGGTTACCAACCCCTTTTGGCCACCAGAATGACTCGCTTGACTGTAATTTGATTTATTACATTTTACTACATTCCGTAAAGACGGTGCCACGCAAATATCTCTCTAACGCGTCAACTCTATCACAAAGGCGGGTAAGCAATCATTTGGCATGAATAGGTTTTGGGAATATTTTGTCGATGAGTCCACGGACAGTTTTAGGCTGGCTTTAGTGTACATAGAAAACGGGAAATCACGGCGGCGAATCGACTGAATCACATCACAATCTGATCAGAGCTATTAAAAACTCACCTTATTTGCTTTGCTCCAGCATGCTCATTCAGTCGCACATTATCACCGAAGCTGGTAGACAGGGGTAATGGAAGTACATCCACTCATCGTTTGATCAGCTATCCTATCTCATGGGGTATTAGCTGGCAACGTATTCATTCAGGTTTCGCGGCCAATTATCTCGGAGACGGGAGGTAATGATCGAGCGAGTTCCACAATCGAGCCACAATGAATCAGAAAATGGTACAACTATAATCTCACTTTGCTGCTCAGTATTTTCCCTTCCAGTCGCCAATTATCTCGGTGCGGTTGTATTGTAGATCGAATATCTTTATCCTGACAGTACTATATCTCGCGTTTTTGCTGCTCAGTCAGTCGCCATTAGTCGCGGAGTCGGGGTAGTATTGTGAATTCACATCCACCATCCTGATCAGCTATATTATCTACTGCATGCTCAGTCAGTATCGCGGCAATTAATGGCCGGTAGCGGGGTAATGATCACTCCACTCATCGCATATATCGGAGCTCTATATTCAGCTATTAGGCTGCTCAGGTGTCAATGTCGCCATTTCGCTTAGCGTGTGTAGATGGATCATCATCCTTACGCGAGCGATTATCATAGCGATATATCATCTTAGCTGACTGTTGACTGGCTATCAGTCGAGGGTTCGCCATTGATGCCTGTGAGCTCGGGAGCTCAATTGGCGCTCTGCAGGCTGGTCAGTTAGTCTATGTTCAGTGGATGTAATTAGTGAGAGGTGTACCCTGTTGAGAAACCACTAAGGTCGATGTCTTAGACATCCTAATGAAGTCGAGCGTCTCAGCTGAAGACCAGCTCCTCTGTGTCTGTCTAGTCAATTGATCGGTCTCTGTGCGTGCTAGGCAGTCCATATGCAATCGAGTCAGTCGAGATGTTCCAGATTGGTGCGCGCGTACAGCACGTAGAGCTGTTGCAAGTTGTTGTGAGGGGTCCAGGGCGCGATGTTTGGACTGGCTGAGGGCTGGTTAATTTATAGCCTGGCCAGAGTCAGGCGTGGTGTCAGGGATGATCCGAAGGGAAATTGCCGGGGTCTGCTGGAGCTGAGGCAGGGGTCCAACGTCTTGCGACTAGGTCGAGCAACTATCAGTGGTGGTGCCATGGGTCTGCCAGATTTGATGTCGACAGTGGGGGTGTACTAGAGACGCGGCAGAACGGGACGACTGACTACAATCTACTCTCTAAAGTTGTCGATGCAGGCTCGGCCTCGAGGAAGGAGCCGTTCGTGGTTGTACAGTTAGTGTTTCGACGGTCTTATTCAAACATTGAATATGACGTGCGCGAAAGTCGATAGTATTCCGATGGTCTGTATAGGATGCATAGTACTAGCGGCGGTGATAGTATTAACATTTATGGGGCACCGGCTCCAGTTTCATCGTTTGTATTGGAAGGTCTGGGTTGAGCCCTGATTAGCATAGTTTTGGACTCCACGCCGACGAGTCGAGCTCAGTAAGTGGACCGACTGTAGTTCTTGAGTGGGACGCAACTGTTTGCGGATTGCTGTTCATCTTGTGTCTCTAGATCTGGGGATCTTTGAGCCAACCCCAGAGCACGCCGGATGATCTCCACAACCTGTCCATTGTAGTTTGTTGTGGATGAAACCGTTAAGTAACCCTGTAAGTTTTGATGCACTTTTATACCACACCTTCGTCACTACTAAATCTCCTTGTTGACCCGTGAGATCATTCCGGCTGTACATCTGGACAGCGAGGCAGTTCGAGGCGCCTGCGCCGGAGGTGATTCAAACTGGTGGATTGCTATACTGCCGCTGAAGCTGCGCTCGACCCTGGCGACAGCTGTGACGGACTCCAGCTGGTGGATAACCTGCTGCTGCGCTCGACCCGATTGGCGACAGCTGTGACGAGAACTTGCCAGAGCTGGTTGGGGCGCGAATAACCTGCTGCCGTGCGCTCCGGTGGACACTGTGCCGACAGCTAGTGAAAGGTACCTACAGCCTGGTGGATAACCTGCTGCTAGCGCTCCGTTACAGTCCTCCGCGTACCACCTGTGGCGGACTTGCAGCTGGTGGATAACCTGCTGCTGCGCTCGCCTGGCGAGCAGCTGTGACGGATGCAGCTGGTGGATAACCTGCTGCTGCGCTCGACCCTGGCGACAGCTGTGACGGACTGCAGCTGGTGGATAACCTGCTGCACACGCTGTGTCGTAGTCTGTGGACCATTGGACAGCTCTTCTGGGACATGTGACACCGACTCTCAACTGGAGCCTGCGTCGCGGCGGAGCAGACACCGACTCTCAACTGGAGCCTGCGCCGCGGCGGAGCAGACACCGGCTGAACTGGCGGACAACTCGGCGAGGATCGTGATAACCCGCAGCGTCCACGGCCGGCAGCTGGAGGTCACTCTACGGGATCTGCAAAGCCGACACCACCGACACTGCCGACACTGCCAGCGGCTTTTCCGGGTTGTGAGGAGCCCATTTAATGCGACAGGGATGTGGTTCGAGTACCTGGTACGTAAACTGTAGTGAATGTCATACGATTGTGTTGAATACAAGGATTTCCAATCTGTGAACACACTGTGTGCAGCTCAATTTGCCATTTCAGATGAAAAAAAATTGTGTTAGTATAAGACGATTCAGATTCAGATATGAAATAAGACTGGCCACAATGCATCCGTAATTGTTGTAAAATATTAATACGGGCACGGCGTGGCAGGTATGAAATACAGAAGCTCTTCCAGCGTCACCAGACCGAATCCCGATGCAGATGGCGCTGTAATCAGACGGCCTCCTAAGAGCGGCAGAGTGCGTGACTCAGCACAAGTAGCTCAGACTGGACGGCGCCGGTAGACGTGTCGTTTGCGGCAACTGGCCCATCGTGTGGTCACTTGTGTCTCGGTAATTCAGTCGAAGCCGAAGAGTAAATAGCTTCAATAGAGGGTAAATGTACCTGGCTGTGCTAAATGATGCTGGATTACTGGGTCAAAGGGAGATGTTACTTTTCCCTTT
>VOPJ01010102.1:0-36041 GCA_014673585.1 Semibalanus balanoides
ATAGACGCACACTTAACACATGCAATGTTCTCGTACACAAGGCGGCATCGTGCACGTCTCTAGCTACACTGACACGTATGACTAGGCGTGGGCCGCCAGCTGAGGACACCTCACCGACAGACATCACTGCACACAGCAGACATCACTGCTCCGACAGACATCACGGCAGACCGGAGGCGGGGTGGCCCGTCCGGTCTCAGTTCTGCCACTCGGCCGGTCTGGTCTGCTGGGTCGAGTTGTTCTCACCAGTTTAGCTGGGGATAAAGGGGCGAAACGGCGACCTGATAGTATGGGGTGTTTTAATTTGACAGTTTATCCCTATTCCCTGCGGGGGGCAGATTCTACCCCCCGTAGTTTTTCGCCCGCCGCTTCTAAACCGGTACGCCTATCGCCTTGAAACTTTTGGACTTTTCCTAAATATGAATGACGCGTGTTCTTTGAAAATTTTGAAAAAATCGGTCTTGCAGAGGCGGCTCCAGGGTCATGTTTTTGGGAGGTCGTTACTAATGCGGGTGTGGGCGCATTTGTAGCTTTGCGCATTTCGTAGTTTGCGGCGGTAATACAAAGCGTCAGAACTAAGACGATGCTCTATAACTATCTATACTATAAATAGCTATATAGAGATTCATATATTCATTTTTGTCATGAGACAGTAGACGAATCATGGTAATAACAATGGGGAGGACGATATAAATTCTCGTCAATTGGAGGCCAACTCCTAAATAGAAGAGGTAAAAGGCGTTTCCCACATGGTGCCCCCACGGTTGTTTACCCTGAATCCGTTATGCACAATTTGTTAATTTTTACAATACAGCTCAAAGAACCCACATGTGACGTTCCACGCTCCCAAACACTAAGGAAAGACATATTTCAATCCAAAAATTCCCTCTCCATTTTTTTATCCCTCGAGTGCGCCCTCTGATTTTTCATATTTTATACATTAGTCCTTCTCACACATTGAAGAACATGGACATAGCGAGGAGCTTCAAAAACGTTCTTTTGGCATGCAAATCGGTTCCGAAATCACATGGCCACATGACTTTCAAAAAACACTCTCGAAAATTTTGTATTTTGGCACCCTCGCCCCCCCCACATTATTTAGAAAAAAAGCAATTTCGAGGTCCAAAAAGAAGAGATTTCGTCACGCAACGAATCGAGATGGTGTTTGTCCCATTCAAAATCGCCGACAGCGGATATTCTTGAGCTCTCTGGGGGGGGGGGGCGGAATCTGCCCCTCGCAGGTTAACGTAATTCTGGCCGCCCGCAGGGAATAGGGTTATATGCTGAGAGTCCGCTTGTGTACACCAATTGGCTGACAAACTACGTTTTGTGATAATCGTTCTTTTAATCAGACGAAGGGCCAGGTGTTTGCCTTGGTTTAAGATGCCATGTCTCTGCCCTGTGGTGGCCAGGTCTGGAGCTGATGGCGCTTTGTATCAACCTGACGGCGAACAAGCGGAACGCCGAGCTGGTGTGCGAGGGTGAGGGCCTGCCGCTGCTGGTGGCGCGCGCCTTCCAGCACCAGGACCCGCTGCTCATGAAGATGGTGCGCAACATCAGCCAGCACGACGGACAGACCAAGGTCCTCTTCCTGGTCAGTTACGTAGGAAGACGAGGGGCGGGACACCACTTTCGCTTTAAATCTTATTTTGTATTTTGTTCGCTGAGAGTCAAAGAAGTAATTTGGTTTTGGTGTCTTGCTGCCATGGCAACACACATCTCTGGTTGCTGGCTGGGTACTGGAGGCTCTTGTAACAGGGCTCTTAACGCAAGCCGTTTTTTGCACTTGGTGTGTCACTCTTGAGTGGCAGATCTGTGATCCTATCGTACAGTGTGTACGTCTGCCTTTTCCTGTGGGCGAACTATCACATATGCGATTGCTGATCTTGGCATGGGTTTGCGTGTTTCGCGTGTTTTGTGCCGGCATCGCTAACTCGTCAGACGTCCGGTTTGTGTGCTGCCCTCTGTAGGAGTTCCTGGGAGAGTTTGCTGAGACGCTATGCTCGAGTGAGGAGGAGTTTGTGGTGGAGGCGGTGACGTTTGTCCCATGTCACAGGAGTTTCTGGGCGAGTTTGCCGACTCCCTGCACAAGAGTGAGGAGGAGGAGTTTGTGGTGGAGGCGGTCGGCGTCTTGGGCAACCTGTCCATCCCCAACCTGGACTATGACCGGCTGTTCCGCCAGTTTCGTCTGGTCGACTGGGTCAAGAGCAAGCTGACCTCAGGTGAGAGAATATACCGCAGGCTGGCTGACATGATCTGGGGTCCGGCGAATATCACTGATATCCGGGCGTCATGCAAATTGTAGTTAATGTAATTATGGATTAAGCGTATCGATAGCTGTTTTGAAACTTCGCTCATAAGGATAAAGTGACCTGTGCCATGTGAGAATGACCTACTGTGACATGTGACAAGGACGTGTGAGGATGACCTTCTGTGACCTGTGACAGGGACGTGTGAGGATGACCTTCTGTGACCTGTGACAGGGACGTGTGAGAATGACCTGTGACAGGGACGTGTGAGAATGACCTGTGACAGGGACGTGTGAGGATGACCTTCTGTGACCTGTGACAGGGACGTGTGAGGATGACTTGTGACCTGTGACAGGGACGTGTGAGGATGACCTGCTGTGACCTATGTGAAGACGGAGTGAGGATTGACCCTAGAACTTCCAATCTGGCGCTCCGCCCGTCCTCTCCTTTCCCCCCTCTGATCTCATCGTCTATAAGAAAACCAAATTCACCTGTGGTTGGATAGGGCTTCCTGGCCATTCATGATCGCGCTAGGTGGGCCGTCGGTCCGGTTCAGAATAATATTTTATAATTTTCTTTTTATATTGTTGACTGGGGAACTGTGAGCTTGATGAACCCTTCTGTGACCATGTGACCAGGAACTGTGTATGAACTTGACTGTGACTCAGGGATGTGTGAGGAATGACTGAGACCTGTGACAGGGCTGTGAGGATGACCTGTGACTTGTGACTGGGACGTGGTGAGGATGACCTTGTGCCTGAGTGAAAGCGGACGTGAAGGATTGACTTCCTGTGACTGTGACAGGGACGTGAGGATGACTCTGTGTACCTGTGACAGGGACTGTAGAGGGTGTGCTTCTGTGACCTGTGACAGGGACTGTGAGGATGACCTGATGAATGGGTACTGTGTAGAATGACCTTCTTCTTGTGACTGTGACAGGACTTTTTATTGTGAATTTGACCTTCTGTGACCTGTGACAGGGACTGTAGAGGACTGACTTCTGTGAACCTGTGACAGGGACGTGTGAGGATGACCTTCTGTGACCTGTGAATGTTCGTGTCTTTGTTGTATGTACATGACTGAGAACTGGTGAACGGGAACTGTGAGAATCGACCTTCTGTGACCTGTGACATAGGGACGTGTCGAGGATTTGACTTGTGACCTGTGGACAGGGACCTCTGATGAGATGACCTTTCTGCTGTGAGCCTGTGACAGGGAGTGTGAGGATGACCTGTGACCTGTTACATGGACTGTGAGGATGACCTGTGACCTGCGACATGGACTGTGAGAATGACCTTCTGTGACCTGTGACAGGGACTGTGAGAATGACCTTCTGTGACCTGTGACAGGGACGTGTGAGGATGACCTTCTGTGACCTGTGACAGGGACTGTGAGAATGACCTTCTGTGACCTGTGACAGGGACTGTGATAATGACCTGCTATGACCTGTGACAGGGACGTGTGAGGATGACCTCCTGCTGGAGGTTGTTGTCCTGATGGGTACCGCCTGTGCGGACGAGGCCTGTTCCCTGCTGCTGGCTGAGGCCGGCCTGCTGCCGCCGCTGGTCGACCTGCTTAACGGTAAGGTCACCACCGCCGCCGCCGCCGCCGTCACCATCATCACCATCATCACATCCAATTCACCGATCATCACACATCCAACAAACCATCATAAAGTCATCATCCCATCATCACATCCTTCCACATCAGTCCACCATCGATCACCATCATCAACATCATCACATCCACGGATCATCACCATGCATGCACATCATCACATCATCACATCATCACATCCAATCACCTGGATCATCACCATATCACTATCAACACCATCATGGAACACCATCATCGACCATCATCACCATCATCAACCGATCATCAACCATACATCACCAGATCACCATCATCACCATCATCACCGATCATACCATCATCACACATCAGCACCATCATCGACTATCAATCAGACCAACTTATCACCACATACACCATCATCACATCATACACCACTCATCATAACAATTCATCACCATCATCGCACCATCATGACAACACATCACAATCATCACCATACATCACCATCATCACATCATCACATCAATCACCATCATCACCATCATCACCTCATAACCTCATCACCCATCATACAAGACATACAACCCGATCCTACCAGACCATATCACCACCTTATTTCATATCCACCATCCCACCATCACCCAACATCACCTACTCATACACCATCATCATCATTTATCAGCCATCATCACACCATTCATCTTTCTATATTAGTTACCTACATACATCACCATTCATCACGGCATCACTAACCATTTAAACACCACAATACAAACACAATGCACCACCAATCACCAATTCACTCACCATCAACCACACGCCGGGGTGTTTGACGCGGCCGCCGCGGCCGCTGCGTCCGCCGGTTCTCATTTTTGTATGGTTTGAATATAAAAATGTTACATGTTTTTGGTAGGTTTTCACTGCTCTTCAGCTCATGCTCGGCACCAGTGGCGGTCGTGTATTGCAGCGACACAAACCAGCTCACCGTGTGCCCCTGTTCCCTGGTCGGCAGCCAAGCAGGAGGACGACGAGATGGTGCTGCAGATCATATACGTGTTCCACCAGCTGACCATGCACCCGGCCACGCGCCAGCTCATCATACGGGACACACGTGAGTTAACCGTGCCGCGCCAGGTGACGACACGCTCGAGTTCACTAGACAGCTGGCTCATTGAAGCGGATCGGCGGGCCACGTCCTGTGAAGGAGAGGAAGAAAGTTTGCTGTGGTGTGTATCTGGTTCTGACCAGATACACCACAAATTCGTCGCATTTAACGCTATGAAGTATAAGATAAGCTATCCATTGAGTCCAAAAATGTATATATTTTTTATATTTTTCAGTTTTTAGTATGGAAAGCAAGCCTCTATTAGAGGCATCACCATAAATGGGAGTTTCACAAACTTCATGCCAACAGCTCTCTGAGTAGCGCCGGCTCACCAGACCCTGTTGGTGAACTCCCGAGTATGTCCTGTCACCGTCCCTGGCTCTGTTTTCAGATGCCCCGGCCTACCTGGTGGACCTTCTTCACGATAAGAACGCTCAGATCCGGCGGGTCTGCGATGCCACTCTGGACCTGATCGCCGTGAGTCACTGCCGATCTGTTGCGGCGCATATGGTGCTGCCCTCTTCTGACGGCTCCGCACTGCCATCTATCGATAGTTTCGTGCTGCCATCTATTGACGGCGCTGTGCCGCGACTTACTGACGGCGCCGTTTCGAGACCTTTGTGATCTATTTATCCTGAATGATAGCTGTCGTCGTTCGCCTTGGGGTCATGATATTCTCGCACTTTCGTTCAAAGTATTGAGCTTAGATGATCCGTAACATTTTCACCTCACACGTCCCTGTCACAGGTCAGATACGACCAAACCGAAAAGCTGGGCCTCTGGACGTGCTTGTTAGCTGTTTGTGTTCCAGTTTCCTACATAGATATCGAACATGGGAACATGGGATTGGCAGGTAGTCTGTCGGTCATTATGCTAACTCAAAGTTCTAAATCCTGCCGCCAGGCGGCTGACCCGGAGTGGGCGACTCGGATCCGTCTGGAGAAGTTCCGCTGGCACAACTCGCAGTGGCTGGACATGGTGGAGAGTCAGCCGGCGGAGGGGCGGTGTGTAACGATGTGGGAGGGAGAGACGTTCCTGCACGAGCGGGACGTCCTCTACCAGTCCGGTGAGGCGGGAAGGGTGTGAAGGCGGGGGGAGGGACGCAGGGAAGAGGAGTCGTGTGGGAGAGGAACGGGTAGGGCTCGGTGATATTGGCAGGTTGGCGCATTGGTGCAACTGCTGAGGCTGGTGAAGAAGCAAGGGAACAGAGTTCGACGTTACAACGTGCAGATACCGTGTATTGTGGACAGCAGTCATACATAGATTGTTCCTCTAGGTTAAAATCAGACCTAGCTACTTGCCTACAAGTTGTGCTGATCATGGTATTGGTTGAGGCATCCTGTTTTGGCAGTTCGTGGTGGGTGCCATCACTGTGTTGGCAGTTCGCGATAGGTGCCAGCCCCGTTGACAGTTCGCGGTAGGTGCCAGACCTGCTGACAGTTCGCGGTAGGTGCCAGCCCTGCTGACAGTTCGCGATAGGTGCCAGCCCTGCTGACAGTTCGCTGTAGGTGCCAGCCCTGCTGACAGTTCGCGGTCGGTACCAGCCCCGTTGACAGTTCGCGATAGGTGCCTGCCCCGTTGGCAGTTCGCGATAGGTGCCAGCCCCGTTGACAGTTCGCGGTTGGTGTGTACCAGCGTGGCAACTGAGTGCCGGTGGAGCGCTGTGTTAACTCGATGGGTCCTGTTTCGCTCCACAGACACTTCATCAGAGGTCCTTCTGGAGGACGATAACAGCACTCATATCAGGTCAGCCCACTGCCCCCCCCCCCCACATCACCGGCCTTCTGTGTGTGTGTGTCTGTGTGTTCCTGAGAGTTGCAATGCTGTGTGTTTGTGTAGTATTGGCAGATCAATCACTGGCTTAAAGCCCACTTATCGTTGAAGTCACACCAGTGTTAGTGTTATCATTTTTCACGTGAGGCTCACGCCATACACAGGACTTCGCACACAATCAGACAATCAGAAGCAGAATTATGACGCACAGAAGAGAAGAAAAAACAGCATTGAAGGCTGTTAAAAGCGATAGTTAAAAGTAAAAATAAAAGTGGATGTATGAGGCTGATAACTGTCCGAAGGCCTAAGAATAAATAGACATAAATTAAAGCTGAATGCCTGATCACATGGTGTGGAAGAGGCTCGCAGCAGCAACGTCTAACTTAGGTTGGTACCCCGAATCGTCAACGACCATCGAGATCTCTGACCTAAGAGAGTGTGACGGTAGAAATGGATCAGGCTGACGGCTGCGGCGGGAGAGGGCGGTACACAGTTGGGCCATTTTACGACATTTCGACCTTATTTATCCCAAACTTCACCCTCATCTCTCACTTCTGTTGTTCTAATTTTGATCTAATGAGTTTCCTTGGGTCCTGAATTACAACTCATGGCAATTACTTGCTCTAGTGACCTCAAGGTTTTCGATTATATCCTTCGGACTTTTTGCAGATCTACGCTGCAGAGTTTTTTGGTGCAAACAAATAGGCATTTAATTGAAACAAATGACAAAATACTGCTTGGCTGAATTTGCAATGAAACGGAGAGCGATTTTCTTGGCTTGTTGCATAGATTACTCGTGACCTTTTTTTGTTTTTGCCTTGTGACCCGGGTCCAACTCTTATCTAAAATTGGTCATTTGCAAAAATACTTGCTATATATTGCCTAGATTACACTAAATAGTGGGGTTTTTTTCCTCTATTTCCTTATTTTTCATCGATATAGGGTACGTGCGTGTCTTATCGAATTACCCGGGAAGGGGGTAACAGGCGGATATCTTTGCGACCTATTCGACCGATTTGGACGGGGTCCTTCACCATTTAACTGGCGTGGTGTAAACGATGCATTATAATAATTGTATCCACTTTGGTCTAATTCTTATGAACCTAAATTGGACAAAACGCCCAAAAATCGTTCCTCCCGACGACCGTCATGCTCATTAAACTATGGGACCGGATTTGGGTGGTTTCACCATTGATTCCGGCGTGGCCAATGGTGCCGTACTGCAGTTTTATCCACTTTGATCCTATCTAAGTGGTACCAATTGGACTAAAAGGCCGCCCAACCGGCCGTTTCGGTCCATTTGGTCTACTTATATTGCCAAGCCGAAGTCCGAATGACAACTATAACGGACCCGTTTGGGCCAGCAGAATCGAATGGTGGAATACTGACCAAATCGGTCTCTTATGCTCGCAGCATGACGGTCGTCCTGGAACGTTCTTTGTGTTGGTTTTCGCCCAGTTTGGTTCGGGCCAAACACAAAACATGAAGCAATTTGGTATCATTTAGAATCAGCCACTTTCTTTAACAAAAAGCCTATAGCCTTCAGCCCTCGAAGTGCATCTCCTGGATTCTCACGCCCTCGTTGCCGTGTGTTTGTGTGACTGCTGTGACCGGTGACGTCATCGCTGTTTTGCAGACTCGACGTACTGGAGTGAGCGGTCGGACACAGTCCGGCCCGAGTGTTGGCGATATTCACCTCCAGAGCTCTGACGTCACCGGACCGAGACAGCCGACACAGCTGCTGCAGTGGCCGCCGCGGGTCCTGACGTCACCGGTCCGAGACAGCTGACACAGCTGCAGGGGCCGCCGCCAGAGCTCTGACGTCACCGGTCCGAGACAGCCGACACCGCTGCTGCAGTGGCCGCTGCCGGGTCGTGACGTCACTGGACCGAGACGCCTCCAACACGACTGGCCGTGCCTGCGGTTCGGCTCGGTTTTGATACCCGGCCTGGCTGTGTCCCTGGGACAAGGCAGCAGTAGAGGCTGGCACGGCGACCTACGAACGAGTTGCGACGCTTTAAGTGTTTGTTTGGAAAGTCGAAGGGATAGTTCTGCTCCCGGTTACTGATCTGATTTTGTTTCGTGTTTTTTTTTTGCACGTAACGTGAAATTCGACAGCGTTGTCTTTTTAACAAAAGCGTTAGATAGTTTGGGTGTGAAATCATTATAGTCTTGCTTGCTTTTAGTGCGAGCTTATGCGAAAATTATTTGTTTTCGTGAAGATGCGGAAAACGCGATATTTTGCGTTTTATCCATATGTGATAAAGGTTTTGAATTGAGGGCAACTGCATCGTTGTTTACTGATACTTGTGTTGAAGTCTTTCTTTTAGCACAAACTCTCGCGAGAGAGAGAGAGTACGCTTTATTCGATGTATGTGACCCGTTTATTTTAGTATCGATCTGATGTTTTATAACTTACTTGCTCGGCAGGACATGACAACTAGTCATGTATGTCCGCATGCCATCCATTATGCATTTTGCACTGATCAGCTCGAGAAGATATCGTATACTCTAGTCCATAGTGCGTGCCGCTTTTTACAGAGTCTACGTTACCGGTCTCTCTATGAAAATAGTCTCAAGTCATTGCGCAGGACCACGCGTGTGATAATTATCCCGTGCAATGTACCAAAACAAGGCCAGTTTGTGTTGTGCTACTGGAAAATCTGCATCGCAGTTTTTACTGCATACTGGTAGTCTTTAAAGTGTAGGTGTGTCGAGACGCCTTTAAACTGGTGACTTGTGATTGGTTCTCCAGTCAGCAGAGTTTGCCTGCCGATTATCTGACTTGTTAATCACGCTGACTGACTGGTTCACGCCGATCTGAAGACACTACTGTCGTGATATGGGGATATTTGTTGTCCACCGCGCGACTGGCGAGACATTGCGATCGAGTTTTCCGAGACGAACCGACTATGAACGCCCGATGTGGTTGTCGATGTACGCTTTTGTCGCGCACCTGTGCAATATACGACGCATATATAAACTCACGCTCGTTTCCATGACAACGCGAGACACACAGGCTACGGAGGATCAGCGCAATCAAAACCCGTTGTGTCTGAAGTACCTAACGGACGCTTACGGAAATTTCACGAGTATGCCAGACAATCTTGTGAAGGTTGTGTGGAGAAGAAAAGTTTTCCCGTCATAACATGCTTGAAGACGTCACATGCATAAACGAATGTGTATTAGAAAAAGGGCAACAAATGCTCAGCGATGAGAATGGTAAGTACGTGCGTATAAAACTAGTGCGTAAATAGGCCCATCATCTGACGACGAATCACGTGTTCAGTCCAGTGACACAAATATGTTACGTTTACACACGACCTGTTAAAACGAGTTCGCCCAATATGCACACAACAGCAGAACTCTTGAACGCGGCGGCTCTCACGACACCAGACACAAGACTCATTGTTTCGGCAAGATTGCTGGCAGGCGTCGAACCTGCTTGACACGCTCAGGCTGCCGCGCCTCAGCATCTCACTCCGCTCTTCTTGGCTCTGGCGGGCCTCTGCGTTGTGCCGCGTGCCGCCTCCAGCTATATACACAGGACTCACACTGATCGTTAATCTCTTTTCCCTTGACTCAGTGTTTCGCGCAGCTCCACGGACACTATACGGATGACCTGGTGACCGTCCTATGAGACTCTGTGAGTCACTCTACGTCGCTCGCAGCTACGCAGTCTCCGGCAGCGGCCTCAGGCGGCGGCCCAACAGTAGCCCGTGGGCGGGCTCACAAAGCTTCAACAGTCACAGCTGTCACTCTCTCGCCACTCACAGTCCCATGCTTAGCTTCATTCGGTGAAGCATTATTACAATCGTTATACAACTTAGGTACTCTCTTAGTGGGCTCAATAATCCGTCCTATTGCACGTCTCTCACACAGTATGTTCGACCTCACATTTCCTCAATCTAGCCGGAGCGGCGAAGCGGTTAGTGCCAGTAGATATCTCTGGCATAGTTCCGTCTGTCTCCACCAGATGTCACTCAGCTACATAATGGTGCAGGCGGCGGCGCAGTTCCTTCTGTCTCCGCCAGATGTCACTAGCTACATGATGGTGCAGGCGGCGCCGGCGCAATTCCTTCTGTCTCCGCCAGATGTCACTAGCTACATGATGGTGCAGGCGGCGCCGGCGCAGCACGGCAGACAGACGGGAATCGTCTTGCCACCCTTCGCCTCCTTCTGCTTGGACCCGCCCTTGGCTTTGTATTTACCGCTGGCCTCGAAGTGGGTTTTGGCGTTGCCCTCCTTGCCTTTCTCCTTGGAATGGAACTGGAACGGAATACCAGCAGACAAGGTTAAGCAGAGTTTATTCAGAATAGCGTGGCGAAATAGCACTGTATCTGCTAAATGATAGGCTTGTCCCGAAACAAAGGGGCGCTGCACTCAGAGATGAGTGATGAGAAGGGACAATGAATGGAGAGAGAGAAAAAACGCACGGCGTGCGATGAAATAGCCACTAATTGTGGATTGTTGAGGATGAAGCACGTGTCGTCATTTCTTCATCGTAGCAGCGACAACTGTAGTGTGTATCGACAAACTCTCGGTAACCGCCCCCCCCCCACACACAACACATCCACGGTGACACACATATATAAACACATGGCGGGCGCTGCTGCTCTCCTATACCTTTGTCTCGCAGTTCATCTGGCCGGGCGGCGGATAGTAGACTCGGGGCGCTGAGCTCTGTCTCTGACTCTGATTGGTCAGAATCTGACCGTTGTCCGACGCGGTCTCAGACAGATCGGTGACCACCTGGGCCGATCTGACCTCAGTGACCTGACCTGACGACAGGTCACGCCGCCGAGGCCCGTCCGGGTAGGTGGCGTCCTGGCCACAGCGGAAAGGGCAAGCGGTCAGAAAACAACCGACTGGGAAGTTTTTACGATGGTTTAAATACGTCGCTTGTGTACATTGCCATTACAACTATTTTCCAACACACAGCGCGATGTTGCAGCCGTTTAGCTACGATATAGGTACCATTGTCATTGTCCGGTGCAACGGTACTGACTTAGGAAGCTTTATATAAATGCTACATGCTGTATGCTGCTCTAAACGGCATTTTCTTTAAAAATGCGAGCAATGTGTTAGTCTTTCGCTCCGTGTCTTGTCTGACCTGGGGTTCGGACGGCACATACACCGAGGTCTGCTCGCTGTCTCTGATCGTCCGCTCCTCCATCTCCACCGGGAACGGCGCCGCGCCGCTCCGCTCCACCCGCGTCACCATCGTCTCGCCGTGCGCCGGGTACGCCGCCCGGCCGTGTCTCTCCTGCGAGGCGGAGTTCTCCACCCGCGTCACCATCGTCTCGCCGTGCGCCGGGTACGCCGCCCGGCCGTGTCTCTCCTGCGAGGTAGAGTTCTCCACCCGCGTCACCATCGTCTCGCCGTGTCCCGGGTACGCCGGCCGGCCGTGTCTGTCCTGTGAGGCGGATCTCTCCTGCTGAGTCGTCACGGTCCGGCTGTGTATGCTCTCCCCGGCAGGGCAGGGGGAGGGCTGCTGGACCAGCTGACCTGGGGCCGCCCCCTCCCTCACCACTTGCCGCTCCAGACTCTTCTCCTGCCAGAGGCGGCCGGTCGGGCCACCCCCTCGCTCCATCGAGCCCATCCCTGAGTCGGTCTGAGGCGGCACCTCCGTCCCGTAGTTGTAGATGTGGTAGTTGATGGTGGTGGCGGCGGACGTGGCTGGCTGGTCGGTGGTGGTGGTGGTAGTGGAGGCGTCCTGCAGGCTCAGGCTGACGGGGGCCGGGGGTTTGGGCAGGGTGGGCGGCGGCTGGCGGCGGGGCGGAGCAGGGCTGACGGAGCGCCGCTGCGAGCTGCGGTACTCGTACCGCGACACGCGGCTCTGGGTACCCGGTACCGGCGGCGGTACCTCCATCGCAGGCAGCTCCAGAGGCGGCAGACGGCTGCCGTAGGTGACAGAACGTCAGTCACAGTCAGCAGATAGAGCACTGATCTATGGTGATGGGCATGGCAACGCTGAAGGTCAAACGTTTTCATATGCAGCAGGGTAAACTTAGTACAATGCAGATTTTGATTTCAGATTCGAGGTGCACGAGATCCTTCGACAAAACAACGGTGGTAGTGTAGTATCGCTAGGACAATGAGAACTATGAATGCGAACAATGAATGAATTATAAATCTGCAACGAGAAACAGCAAACTTGTGGTTAGTTTCTGAAGACGGGCATATGCGAAGTGCTCACCAATTGAAGTCGTGCAGGCCAGGCTTCGCATCTGAAACAAGCAAGGAAGCAAATACTATCACTTTTAGGGTGGTGAGACGGGAATCGTAGCATCGGGGGCTAATTTTATATCAATAATATATCATCATCTGCAAAATTATCAGCATGATCGAAAATGAAAATCATACAAATGTCATCAGCAACAAAAACTCGAGAATAATATGGAGCGGCCAGGTGACTCACTGTTGAGAGTTGAAGTTTCATTCTTCTCCATGAGCGCGTGCCGACCGGTGGTGTCCACTCCGTCCACTGAAAGGTCGAACATCGGCTCTGAACACGGACAGAACAGGTTCAGCTGGCCCTGAGTAGAACAGATCCACTGGC
The DNA here is from genome assembly GCA_014673585.1 of Semibalanus balanoides. Lineage (NCBI taxonomy): Eukaryota > Metazoa > Arthropoda > Thecostraca > Balanomorpha > Balanidae > Semibalanus > Semibalanus balanoides. Next base: position 13,268 of record VOPJ01010102.1, read on the forward strand.
TGAGGAGAACAGGTCCACTGGCCCTTGAGAGAAACAGGTCCACTGGCCGAGGAGAACAGGTTCGCTGGCTGAAAGAGAACAAGGTTCACTGGGCTGAGAGAGAACAGGTGCGCTGGTTGAGCCGAGACAGCTCAGGGTTGCTGTGTGAATAGGCACGCCGCGGAAGCGATTGGATGATGCACCATCTCAGGTAAACATCTATTATCTCAAAACGGTGAACTGCGTCCACGAGCGTAGCCATGGAGTCTGGTGAGTTATTTATCAGTGCACACTGTTCTGCAGCAATGTTAAGCGGCCTTCAGTGCCGGTCGGAACCTGCCCGGGACCGTCCTCTCACCTGGTGATACTGTGGATCTCTCGGTGGTACGGTTGGTCGACTGAGATCTCACCACCTTCCGGGATACCACCTGGCTCTGCAACAGCGACACGCACTGGGGTCAGTACGCCGAGCTGCTGCTAAAAGCTGCTATAATCTCCTTTAACGAAGCTCTTTTAGCTGCAGTTGCTATTTGCTCATCAAGCAAACTTAGGAAAACAGTGTAGGTAGACTGTACCGCATTACAACGGTCTGATGCGTGTAGACTGTACCGCATTGCAGCCATGTGTTGCGGGCAAGCTTGCGCCGCGCCATTACAATCATCGACTCACATCAGCGATAGCTGTTCGACACCTTTGCATGCAATATAGACGGAGCGGATCCAGGGTGGGGGCAATGGGGCTTGCAGCCCCCTCAATGGAAGTAGGCACCCCTGTACCAAAGGCGCACGGGCACTAGTTTTGCGCCGAAGGCGCAATCTGGGCGCCGCAGACACCCCTAAACCTATAGAAGACGCCCCAAACCCACGGAGGGCGCCCCAAAACCCATAGTGGGTGCCCCGAAACCCATGGTGGGTGCCCTCAAACCCATTAAGGGCGCCCAAAACCCATGATAGGCGCCCAAAAACTCATGGAGGGCGCCCCTAAAGCCATGGAGGCCGCCCCCAATTCCGGAGTGCACCCCGATGCCTAAAAAGCATCCTGAACTTCAGAACTTCGGGAGAGCACCCCGAAGCTCGGAAGCGCGCCCTCGAACGCTATTAGGCATGCACATTGAGTCTGAAGAGGGCGCCCAAATTTGTCATTTGAGCGGGCGTCCCAAGAACCATAGAGGGTGCCCCCAAACCCATGGAGGGCGCCCCCAAATCCAATGGAGAGTGCTCCCAATTCCAGGGAGGGAGCCCGGATTCCCGAAAAGCATCCCAAACTTCGGAAAGCGCCCTGAAACTCGGAAGTGCGCCCCAAACACGATGACGTGCACCCCGAATCTAAAAAGGGCGCCCCTACACTCATAAAGGGTGCCTTCAAACCCATGGAGGGTAGGTACCCCTTAAAGGGAATGTTTCACATTAACATAAGATTTGAGTTGAGATGGCCAAGTTGTTGGATTTCCAATGAAATTAAGTATTGTAGAAGTTATAACACCCACAGAAGCCAGAGGTCTAATCGAAAGTAAAATTTGGAGTTTTGGTTTTGGACATCTGCAAAAAATAAGGCCCTAGTGTAGTTAGGGTAGGCCTCTTAAAGCCGATGTTCGTCATCCCTTTTTTAGCAAATATGTTGGATGAAAGTAACTTGTTTTACATTTGGCTATACATTAGCCATACACTAGTCTATACATATCGCAGCGTGAAGGTTTTTTTATATTTTCCAAAAAGTCCTTCATATGACTTTCATCAGCCCAAATACGAAGAACTTAGTTTTTCATGAAATTGAGCACTGTTTATGAGAAACAAATATTTCAGAAATCGTGTTCGGCAGCAAATAACTTATATGCACCACAAGCGGCGTACATTGGACAACTTTCAGAGAAGTGAAACATTCCCTTTAATCATATCATTATATAAACAAATGTTTGGTTGTGTTACAATAATGTGAGTTATTTTTACAAGGTACTGCAGTTCTTCTACGACAACCTCGCCGCAGCTCATGACCAATGATCATGGCCAATTGGTTGATTTAGAGAGGATGGGGGCAAACTCCCCTTCCACATGAACATGGGGGCCATTTAATGCAAGTATGCTTCCCGAGCATTCCTGCATTGGCTGTTAGAAGTGCAGCCTGCGCCCTGCTGAGGGGGGGGGACAAAATCTACCCCTCCCGGATTTTATAAATAACGTGAAATATAAATACTAAGATAGAAATCGAAGTGAAACTTGCAGTACCTTATACTGCATCAATTCAACTTCATACCAAGTATCAATGAAATGAATATAGTACGTTGGAAATAACGACGTTTTATTGACATCATGGCATGGCATTTTTGGGGAACACGAACAAATGATTGAGAAATTGCAGAACATCGAGTTTTAATTGCATATGCAAATTAAAACGTCAAAAAGAAAGAAATGATATTGCTTCAAAAATTACTATCTCGGATTTTCATAAATTTTTGGCGGTCTTAACTCTAAAAAATAGCAAAAAACTTTTTTCGAAAAACAAAATTAAACGACGCTCACCTCAGGTGTCAAAAAGGCGCCCCTGGGCCTGCAGCCCCCTCTCAATGAAAGTCCTGGATCCGCCACTGGATATAGCACTGACGTTAGACTGTATATAGACACTGGACATAACGACAGCAGCAGTACACCTGCGTTTGTACCGCTTACAGATGCTCGGAGCAACGGGAAATTACCAGGCTTCAGACAAAGAATGCATGCAGTCGCAGAGCCCTTCAATGGATAAGCAGTTGTTAACGGTACTTATTACGGAACATTGTGCTGACAACCTAAACTGTGCTCTCTTCGGATTCATTATAAATGGATTAGCAGCACTGTTCTGCAATGTCGTACATAAGTGACAGGTAAGGAGACAACGACAATCCGCCAAATTGCCACGTAGTCTTTCGCAGTCTTTTCAACGATGGAAGTTATATCACAGTCACCGCAGTATACCCAGCCAACAATTAACTTGGACACCGATGATCGGGCACATTGGGATTAAACCATTGTGCCCGATCAGTGGCCAGGTTAATTGTTGGCTTGGTATACTGTTTCCACATATAGCAAAAAAACGCTATATCTTTCCAGTTATCCACCTCGCGCCATGGCGTTGCTAGGACTGCCTGCTGGTCGGGATTCCTCAGCATACAGCTGACATCACTCTGTTCCACCTGCCCACTCACCCCGCCTTCGACGTTCTCGGTGCGTCTGCTGCGCTCCTCCACGGTGTGAGTGCGTCGGTCGGGGCTGGTGAACTCGCGTCTCTCCTGGAAGTCCTCCGACCCGGCCATATCGTCCGGCACTGCCAGGTCGGCCGAGAGGAGCGGCGGGGAGCCGGCCGCCGGGGCAGACCGCGGCGCCCCCGCCCAGGCCGGCAGGGCGTCCTTCAGCTCCGGTCAGGCAGGGACCGTCTGAAGTCACAGGCCGCAGCAGTTCAGCTGGATTGGCAATGGAATACTCATTCGGATAACCAAGAAGAGCAACGGCTGGATTTTATTATCACACAGTTGCTACGTTAATTAGACGTCAAGTACGATTCCAATGACATGTAGGTTATGCTTTATGACCCCGTTCACACACCAGCTCACCCATCTCACAAGTTGCAGTTGTCGCTGACAGAGCCAGCTTACCCAGATGATCATCCCAGTTGGTGTTCTGCTGTACTGGCTGACCCTGTGTGATGCGCCTCTCCTCCCGCCGGTACTGTGACTGGGTCGCCGCCATCCCGACCACCTGACGGTTAGGCCAGGTCATGGGCATATCAAGGTCACGACACAGTTAGGCTAGGATAAGGGCGCAGGCCGCAGTGAGTAGAGTTGATTACATAGGAAGTATATATAGACCACGTTCAGGACACAGAAGGGTGACGAACATATTTCCGTCGTAGTTTCAGGGCAGCACGTTACTATCAGGTCATGTTCAGGTCAGGGTCACGAGCACGGTAAGATCATGGTGATAACGAATCGCAGCCAGGGCCTATTTTAACATGTTAGCTGGGGATTCGTTCCCCGCAGTGCATTGAAATCCCCTCTCCCCAGTGAACACAAAAAAATCCCCCGCAGTCGACTGTAAGAAAAACGCGTTGAACTGTCTCGGTAACCCGACGCCACCCCCTCCCCTCCCCCCGGTCAACAAAATTTCGCTAACGAAACAGAGCAAAAGTAACTCAAAACCCAGTGGAAATCCCCCCCACCCCGAAGTGAAAATTCCTTAGAGAAGGCCTTGCGGCCAGGTCCAGGGCCGACTGCGATCAGGTAAATGTAGGGTATTGCCCGCTGATGACTTGAAATACACTGGCTGCCCGGCTCCTGTTTGTAGTGTCTGCCGTGTGTTACTCGGCTTCCGTTTGAAGTGTCTGCAATGCTGGCATATCACAGGCTCGGAGTCGTCAGTATAGCCTGTGATTGATGACTCACAGAGCTGCGGCGTCGCTCCAGGCCAAAACCACCGGCAGGCGGCGCGGTCTAAACAAGCCCGGAGCCAGCGCCGACCGGCTTACGCACACAACAGCGACTGATTTAGGCGGTGAACAATGTCGGACCCCCCCCCCCGACCCCAGCCCCGCCCCTCCCTACACTACACCCACACCCCTATCACTGATTCACCTGCCTGCTGGTGTATCGCGGGCCAGCTGTTTATTTTGATGGAGTATTTTTGCTGCCACTTTAAGGATTGACAAATCGGAAGCGAGCCGTACTAGAATGCGAGGTATGATTGATTACCACTACTTGTGTGCATCATACGGACGTGGGTGACGGTCTCTCGACTCTTGAGTGTGTGGAGGAGACGTTGGTGACGTGTTTTGTGTCCTGACTCACTGACTGTGAACAACATTTCTATTGACACGGCGTATGACGCTTTGAAATATTGAGGGCGCCTCCCGGTCAATATTCAGCCTTATCAGCCACTCATACTCAGCTGTGCCTTCTGGAAATAAAGTACAGGCTTCAACAGGCAACAAAACAAGCTAAGACCATCCCCATGCATTCCCAGTTAACTTAAACGATATTGTCGCATATCAAACACTGCAAAACTATAAATATATTCAATACAATGCCGTTTCTAAGCTTCAGTAGGAGAGCGGTACGATTCCATGGAGAGCCGAGGGCGCTGACTTCGTTCCTTAAGATCTTACTCGGGCGGTCCTCAAATACAACTTCCCTGCCAGAGCATTATGCGTGTCATGCCAAGACTCAATAGTCAGGGGAAAGAGTCAGTAGTCAGGGGAGTGACTCAGAAGTCAGTGGAGAGACTCAGTAGTCAGTGGAGTGACTCAGCAGTTATAGAAGTGACTCAGCAGTCAGTGGAGTGACTCAGTAGTCAGTGAGTAGTCAGTGGAGTGAGTCAGTAGTCAGTTGGAGTGACTCAAGTAGTCAGTTGAAGTCAGTCAGTAGTCAGTTGGGTGTGACTCAGTAGTCAGTGGAGTGACTCAGTAGTCAGTGGAATGACTCAGTAGTCAGTTGAGTGACAGTCAGTAGTCAGTGAAGTGAGTCAGTAGTCAGTAGGGTGACTTCAGTAGTCAGTGGAGTGAGTCAGTAGTCGACACTGCGTCGTCGCGTCTTTGGCAGGTCAGTCGGTTGGCGCTGCTGCCGGCCTCCTGACGTGGCGTGACCCTGATGGTGTCAGCACCGCCGCGCCGTCATGTTTTTACCGGGAGATCTGAGTCCGTCCGACACAGGCTCTGGTGATGATGATGAGACGAGACGGGCACACCGCCAGCAGGTGACTTCAAAGAGGGAAAACGTAGTCGGCGGGCAGTATTGAAGATCATACGGGAGAAAACGACAAAATGTTATGTCAGCGAGACATCACTGCTGCTTCAACGCATATTCCCCAGATTGTTATGATTCACCAGAAACTACAGGATACAAACAATTTTCGTCTGAAATGCATTATAAGTAGCATGTAAGTAAGCAAATACCAACGACTATTTAGTTCTGAGAGCTAAACCCGCGCCCCACTGCAAGGAGGATGGGGGCAAAATCTTCCCTCTTTTTTTGTTTTGTTTTAAATTGCTAAAAGTTGTGATAGATATCGACGTGAAACTTTCAGGCCAGTATCTTATGCTGCATGCATTAAACGTCCGTTCATGAAATTGTAATAAAATTGATGCAGTTCTCGGGGAGATAATAACGTTTAGTGACATCATGTCATGCCATTTTTGTTGACTATACCTACATGTAAGAAAAATCGTACAAAAGCAAGTATTGATGCAAATTGCAAATAAAAACGTCAAAAGTTGTATTACTACAATTATATATCGTATTTTCGTTTTTTTGGATTCTTACCACCAAAAATAGAATTAAAATATTTGTTTCGGAGAAGAAAATAAATCCACAGAATCATTTCATAGTATTTTTACAAACAGAATGCATGTTGGAGAACGAAGTATGGAAGATACCAAAACCGATTTTTAAAAGCAATATATTATTTTGTAATGACTTTTGGCTCCCTAAGTAGGTAAAAGGTAACTCACGACGCCATTTGCTAGAAGTTACGTTTTTTGCCTTTTAGCGACCAGATACAGACAAATAAGTGTACCACTGTATTTTGGAGACACAACTGGTCTGGAAACATGTCTTTTTACTTTTAGTAGTCAATTTCAAGTTTTGGAACTTATGTGACCTGACCTTGACCTGAGGGCCATTATATATTTGATAAGATAGTCCAAATGGCTGCTACTATAAAATAGTATGTGTAAAATAAACCATAAAACATGCTCGCATCGCTTTTGTAGACCTCTTGCCAGTAGTGACCTATCGTGACCTGACCTTGACCTTGACCTTTGCTTACAATTTCACTTTCGCTTCTGCGGGAGATTCATGATACCTTTGAGAGCACTTGGTGAGATAATAGTCGCAATCTAAAACTTTGGATGCAAATATGACTTGTAAACTAAAATATCTAAATTTAGACCTTTGACCTAACCGTGACCTGATAAGTGACCACATTTGTAAAATTTCGCGTATGCTTTAGATGCGTCTCATCAAGAGTTTCCGATTACCGCATTGCGCATCTCGCTGCAGTTATTGGTTCGGAAGATAACGAGGGGGCATAATCTGCCCCCCTCAGGCGCGGATCCAGGGGGCGCTTGCCCCCCCCCCCCTGAGCCGGGACTTTCCTATGGCGCGCCCGTAGGGCACGCCGGAGAGCGCAACTTTTTGTATTGCGCCCCCCCCCGAACAAAATCCTGGATCCGCGCCTGCCCCTCCCCAGCCGAACATGGGAGCCCCGTGTTCGGCTGAATACCCCAGCGGGCGCGGGTATTATTGTTATTCTAGGCGGGTATTATTCTAGGCTTTATTGTTTTGATCTTAACGTTTGTCAAAGGCAGGATTTTCAGGAGGCACCTTATGTGCATATCTATTCACTTATTGGCATTACTGCCAATAGCTGTAACGCTCCGACAATAAACAGAACCAAATGCAATCTTCATAAGCAGACCAGCTGGGTCGTCTGTGGACTGTGGTACCCAGTTTTGCTATCTGATGGATTAACACAACATTCTGGAATATGTATATCCTTTGGTTTGGCGTTATAATGTGCAGCATATATGATTGAATCTGGAAATATACTTGCCTATATTGTCCACTATATCACAAGGGGTACGCGTTTTTCGTTCAAGTATTTTGTAATTTAAACCAATACAATTTTGCAAAAAAATTAAGTTAGTGAAAAGACAATATAAAATATAAGCATGCCNTTATTGAAATTAAAATTAGTTATAGTGTAAAAATGTCTTGGGAAACCATCTGTACTTACTAAATGTCACATTCTGCATCGAATGGTGGGTATATTATAGGGATTAACTAATAACTAGGGCGGGGGAGTCCCAGTGTATAGCATTCCAACTTTTTTCCACTCAGCACTCATCGACTTCATTGCCCTTTCTCGTTGGAAGCCTAAAACAACCTCATTTCTCAACTTTTGGCCATATATTCTAAGCTTAAAATCTGTCATTTATCACTTAAAGTCCCTCATTTCTCACTTATAAACCCTCATTTCACACCTATCACTGTGTATAGCCAATGTAAGGGCCTGGGCGGTGCACCTGGTTTGATAACATCACTGGTGCATGAACAAAATATTATTCCGCAATTATTTGTCTTCAAAGCATGTCTGGAACCTTCTGGATGGATCCCTAATCGAACCTTACCTAACCTTTATAATATATATCGCTGCTGATGGAAGATTCAAAATCTAACCCTGGGTGGATTATGCATATTGGTTCAACTAAACTTTGCTATGAGATACCAGTGATGTCATCAAGTGCTCGATGCTGATAACGTTAACATCCTAACTTCAAAAAGTTGAAAATTCAGGGTTAAAAGGGTGGAGCTGAGGTAAAAATATTTATCTTTGTATTAAGCTTGGTATATGGGGCGGATCCAGAGGGGGCTGCAGAGGGGCGCAGCCTCCCCCAGGCGCCCAGGCTGTGGGGCCGGGCCGTGTTTTGGCCTCCCCAAACCTCCCTGGCTTGGGGAGGCCAAAGCACGGCTCAACCCCGCGACCTGGGCACCTGGGGGAGGTTGCGCCCCTCTGCAGCCCCCCTCTGGATCTGCCAGTGCTTGGTATTGAGGAAATTTAAGTTGTAAATGAGTGGTGGCCAAAGTATTATTCCCAAAAAATACTGGGGCAGGTCCTTATTGGCTTATTGTCCAATATAATTGCTTTAGGACCTTGGTCGTTGTAGGATTTCCCACCCTCGACCTTCGGTCTCTGGCAAAAAATCCAACAACGACCTTGGTCCTAAATACATTTTTATCAGCCCTGTGTGGTAATTATTAGTATCCTATCAAGTATCAGACCTTATTGTTATTGTTAAGATATTTTTATATCGAACTTGTCTCATCTCAACTGTGGGTTGGTCCAGATTTTAGCTATGGCACATCACTAAATCGGTGGCCGTTCAGGGAAGGTGGGTTAAATGCTTGAACATCCCTTAGCATTATTAGATGTTTCTAAACTTAACTATTTCATTACTAAGTTAACTATTGGGACATTCTGCATGTTTCCAGACGCTCTAAATCTGTAGTTATTGTATTCCAATTTGCTTCTTCAGTCAGAGACACACTAGTGGCAAATGCTAAAAAATAGAGTGCCTCAATTTCGTACTTTGATGCATTGTAAGCAGTCATAAAATTAAGGTCCATATTGGCTATTGCCATTGTCAATTACTTAGTACTGTGACGACTGGACCCATGTAGTAAATGTAGGTCAATACAAAATTGGAAGTACTTAACCCGCGCCGGGCCGGTGCTCGGTGCCACCTTCCTCGGGCCGGGGGGGGGGGGCGTTTCGACGCCCCCCTTCTAACTTGGCTCCTATGGGACCTAGACATAAACCAAAAGCACCATTCGAGAGCTCGTCAAAAGGCATTTGGAAACTATTTCGGTTAATCATTTAATCGGGTCAATATTAGGGTCACCAGAGGTCATCAACAGCCAGATTTGCCAGATTTAAGACTTAGCTCCAGATACCCCCAATTATATCGGAAACTATGATAGCTAGGAGCAAACGTAAACAAGCAATGGATGGTTATTTTAAATTTGCAATCGCCACCGGTGGTTCCCTAAAATGCCCATCACAAATTTTTTCCTATGTGCTGTCCATAAATGACAACCGGAGTTGGAGTCGGCAAAATTGTACCGACTCCGTCTCCGGCCGGAATCGCCGACTCCGATGCCAAGTCTGCAGCTCTGGTTGTGATTCCATTCAGCTTTTCATGCCATCCCGAAAGATAGCACATGCTTGGTTAGAATGTGCCGGCATTGCAGAGAGCACAGCCCACGTTTCTGACAATTCTGCGCTTCTCCAGATACTTACACACACACAAAAATGCAGACCGAGGATGCAAAGTATTTAAAGAAACGCGTCAAAACCGGCAGTATCGACGTTCATCCGAGCGAAAAAGCCCTCCTCGTCAACTATGAACTGGAGGCGACGATTCTCGGCGAGCTGGGCGATCCGATGCTCGGCGATAAAAAGGTGGGTATCAACGTGGGTACTGTCGTGTATCACAGTAAGATAAAACGTATTCTGTTTGTTTCTCATCACCCCTTCTTCCATCCATTATTGTTTACTTCAGCACTGGTACTGGCTATTAATGCTCAGCACATGAACAGTTCCACTGCAGTTACTCCCTTGTGTCAGACTTTGATGTGTCAATGACTTATTCTTTGACCACCCTCTCCCTCTCCCTCTCCCTCGCCCTCTTTGTCGGCCTGTCTCCCTCTCGCCTCTCCCTCTCCCTCTCCTCCCTCTCCCTCTCCCTCTCCCTCTCTCCCCCTGACACCCCTCTCCGCTGTCTTCCTGCCGGCAGGAGTGTCAGAAGATCATCCGCCTGACGTCACTGAGCGCCGAGACGAACGTGGCGCAGCTGGCGCGCGAGGTGATGGCGCGCTGTCAGCTGATTCCGCCGTCGCGTCAGCCGGAGCTGGAGCAGGCCATCTTCTACCTGCAGCACCGCCGTCCGCCCCGCGGAGGGGAGCCGAGGCAGCAGAGCGCCGTCCAGGGTCAGTGGAAGCAGGCGCTGTAGGAACTGAGGACGTGGTGTGTCAAACACCAGTCTACCCGAGTTGTCTGGTGAAAGACGCATCGCTTTTCATATGCACCGTTTTTCCCCATGCATCCATCGCTCGCCTGATAAAACACCCATGCCGCACCATTAAATCACTAGATTCAATCTCCTCCATCCGACCAGAATGTCCTGTCTCCCCATATACCGGGGGTCTTAAGTTTTATGGTAGCATGGGCGTGACTTCTCCTACTTGCCCATAGGGTTACATGTTAAAATGCCACCTTTCAAACCGTTTTCGAGACTTTCCTCACAGAAATATCTCAAAGTTTTATCATAGAAATAAAGGTTGAGGGTATTTATTTCGATTTTTCGGATCAAAATGTCAAGCCCAACCAACCGCGGTTCTCGAGTTATTAGCCAAAGTATGCAATCGCGCCGCCCGCCGACTACTTTTGTGATTACCAAGATGGCCGCCGTCATAAGACAGCTCGGCCAATGGGGGTCGCAGGGACAATGCTTACCATTACGCTTATATATGAGGTTGTTGATCGAAACAAAAGCGCCATACACGCCGCTAGTAGGATGCAGCCATATCCTGGTATATTATTCCAGATTTGGTTGTGGCCTTCACTTTTTGGTATGGTTTTTGTCTTTATAGTATATTTATAGTGTATAACAAAACAAACTTTGGAGTACCCAGTGTATAGTGCCCTGCCATATACCTAGTACCTAGTGTCCCGTGTATTCCGCCTACCCGTGTCTGTCTGTCATTCAGGTCCACCCGCCCGACTTCTTGCCCGGCTTCGTCCCCGGGAGCGCTTATATAGCCACGTGTCTGCCACCAGTTCCATCCCGACCCGACTCGCCGGCGTCCGTCCCCGGAGCGCCTTATATAGACCCGGTGCCATCAGGTCCATCCCGGCCCGACTCCTGCCGGCTCGTCCCCGAAGCGCCTTAATAGCCCGTGTCGTCATCACGGTCCATCCCGGCCCGACTTGCCGGCTCTCCCGGAGCGCCTTATATAGCCCGTGTCTGTCATCAGGTCCATCCCGGCCCGACTCTGCCGGCTCGTCCCCGGAGCCGACTGAGCTGGCGCAGCTTGGCGACGTCGACAGCTACGTGGAGCTGCTGTACGAGGAGCTTCCTGAGAAGGAGCGCGGCGCACAGCTGCTGCTGCAGCTCGCCAGGAACCCAGACAACCTGGACGAGCTGGTCAATAACGGTGAGAGCTGGTCAACAATGGTGGTGGCAGCGTTTGGTGCGGTGTACGAGCTGGTCATTAGCGGTGAGGCTGGTCAGCAATTGTGACAGAGCGTTTGGTGCGGTTTGGTCGCACGGCTGGATTACCGTACGCCTATTACGTCCCTCTTCGATGCGTCCCAGTGACCAGAAATCATGGGGGAACCGAAAAAGCCGCCTTGGAGGTGGGAGACGGGGGAATTCAAATGTGGGAGGGGCGAGCGCCACCCTAAAGTATATAAATCCGGACACCTATGGAAAGCAACCTGCGGGAGCATTACGGCTGGGGGCCGTCGTAAAGTAGCAAAAAACGTACATACTGCACGATATTGTATATAAAAAACTGCTTCCAACTTCACCATTCACAGATGTTGCAATCAGCGTAAATGGCATCCATTCTACCTCCAACAGGCGATCGAATGACCACACCTTTGACCTCAGACAGGTAAGGTTATGGTAGTCAGATTCAGAAAACCAGCGACTGCGTCAAATTACCACACTGAAATGGTAGCGCGTAGATTACTTTCATTTTATTATTTTCCTTCAAAATCTACTGATTTTTGCACTCAAGGGGTTCAACGTCGTATTTCAGTCACACGGTGACTACCACAGGTCGCACTGATCAATGATCATGATATTATATTCCTGTAGGAAAATTTGAAGCCAACAGGAAAATCACTGTGTATGAATGATATACATAGATAACTTGAGCATGGGGGCAAAACATACGTTGCCCCTCCTCCCCTTTGAAGGACCAAATGGGAGTCATGGCGCCCGTGCCCCCGCCCCCTGCGGCCTCCAGTGGGCATTCCTTTCCACATATATGATTGGTGACTGACTGACTAGTTGCTGGAAAACAGCCTGTAAATTGAGCTCCAGTTGGTACGGTGTGTTACCGCCACGGAGAAGGGATACACAGACAGGATCGGCCACTCCCACGGGTTTTTCATTTGCTGTCGGCGACCACGTAGTGCTGCCACAATCGCCTGGACCGATTTATTTCAGACAGTTGAAGCCGCTCGGCCGCCCGCTCCAGCTTCAGAACCGCTGTGAGACCCATTCATACGTGAAAATGTGGTGTTTTGCTCACTTTCTGTTGTAATGGGTATATTCTGTTGTATGTCATAAGTGGTGAGGGGTTTAAATATATGTGTATGTGCTATTCCAAATAGCCTCTAGCTGGTCGAATAGCCTCTAGCATCCAGGCTTATCACCGCTTATTTTCCTTTCTGGCTTCTATTAGAGAAGCGGTGCTGTCGTCAAAAGCGTTGGAGTGGCACCCTTCTCCGCTATATCTCTTCTCCGTGGTTACAATTTGCTGTAGCCTGATCAGTGTCTTTGGTATATTTATTTATTTATTTATTTCACGTCGTGAGACATATCCGTTAAACATACGGCTATTACATGCTCGAGTCAATTGGTATGCAATGGGCTTGAGTTAATGGACAAACATACCTCCATACAGAAGCCACACGCGCACTCCCACACACACAAAACAGCACCACAGTACGGAATTTGCATGAAGTAATAATCATATTGCCAGCAGTTGATGTATCTGTCTGTTCGGAGGCCCATGATCGGCCTGTCCGCACACTGAACGCGAGGAGTGGAAAATCCACCGCGCTCTCCACCCAGCCACGTGTAACATCTCTTCTATTATGCATGTCCACCTTCTCGCCAGTCCACTGGTCATCATCATCAAACAAAGTACGGAGGCTATTAGCTGGCGCGGCGCTTCAGTGACATACTCTGTCACTTTTGATCCCTGGTAGTTGGTTGTTTCTGCGGCCATAATATTCCAAAGTTCCCGTATTTGTGTGACACTTGTTGGTCGATGGTTTGCCTAACCCGGCCGCTCTGTGTGACGATGTGTGTCAGGATGTGTCTGATCCTGTCGCCCTGTGGGCTTATCCGACATCTGACGATTCTACGTCTCCCCCCCCCTTCCCTCCCCTCCACTTCTCCCGTCCCCTGCCCAGACCCTCCTCTGACCATGTCTGTGTCCCTGTCCCCCTGCCTTGCCTACCAGATGGGCTCGCTGTGTATGGACATTGTCGACCACGAGCTGAAGCGGCTCTGCCAGTGGCGGGAGGACCTGGCGCGCAGGAAGCGGGCCGTCTCCGACGCCGAGTTCCAGCTGGCGCGGGGTACTCTGACCCGGCTGGTGAAGAAGCAGAACCAGCTGCTCAGAGGTACGTCACGGAGACCACGGTCACTCCTAGCGGCGTCAGGGGGCGACACTGGGCCGGGCGGTCAGGGTTCGGGCTAGCCCGTTGGAGAGCCTTAGTTTGATCAGCCATAGAGCTGTGCCTGTTGAGTGCTGAATGCGCTCTGCAGTCTGTGGTGCACGCAGTCAAATTGGTTAGGTTCACTCCAACATTGCAGTTGCGTGTATGGGCGCCATATAACTATTGTGTTGCGGCGCCCTCAAGCCCCAATGATCTGCATCATCAGTTTGCGTACATCTGTTACGGAAGTCCCCTGTCGCCGACAGAATGCCTGTAGCAGCCTGTGTGCGTCCGCGGCATTGTGTACCTGTGTCTGTACCTGCTGCTGAAGCTGGTGGAGGACGTGAAGACATTTGTTCTGTGTCCGTGGCAGTGTGTCTGTACCTGCTGCTGAACCTGGCGGAGGATGTGAAGACGGAGGAGAAGATGCGGAGGAAGGGCCTGGTGCCGCTGCTCTGCCGCTGTCTGGATCGTGACAGCGCCGATCTGCTGCTGCTGGTGGTCACCTTCCTCAAGAAACTCTCCATCTACGTCGAGAACAAGGACGACATGGTGAGGCGGGGGGCTGCGGTAGACAGGGTGGGTTGGCTTGGTACCAGGGTAGGGTAGAACGGTAAGAAATGTAACCCCTTAATGAATTAGACAATAAATAGGTTTTCTGGTAATTGTTCTGTCTATTATAAATTAACAGTATTGTTTTGTATCAATTACTTCAATTTCCATTGATTTAATATTTATTTATTTTATTCTATTCCAGCAAATCTGCTGAAGCTTAGTCTAAATAGTATATATTTCAGTACTTTAACCGCGCACGGACGGGGGCGGATATCCGCCCCCAGCTCGGGAGGTTTTTTCAGGAAGTTAAGCGGGGAAACGGCGGCGTGGTAGCGCCGCCAACAGGCCCACACTTTCTGTGTAAAGTTTTGACCTTCCCCTAACTTTCAAGGTCACGTCGTCAGGTCACATTAAATGACCTGACCTCAAGTGACGTTTTTGAAAGTTTGACATGCCGAAGCCACAGTGGTGAACCAAACAGTTTGAAATTCACATTGTGTGATGAGTAAATATGTATCTACAAATCGTATCTCTCTTTTTTTATATCGGTGACCTGAGGTCATGTCAATTTCGTGACCTCCCATTATAAGTCTATGGAAAAAAAATGAAATGCGAACCATTCGTGCAAATCTAGCTAAATATTGGTCAGTTTTCATCAATATCACTATTTCGGAGCTGAGCAGAAGAATGCATATCGTAATAATCTTCCGTGACCTCTTTGAGGTCAAATCCCGACAGCCATTTTATGCAGCGTAATCTTTCTCCAGTCTTTCCCTGTCGTTGTCACCGTCTGGGATGTTGTTAAATCCACCGGACAGATCTAGACGTCCACTGTAGTAACGGAGCGCCTATTCCCCCACAGCTGGAGCTGTCAGCGTCGGAGCGCCTGTCCCCGCTGGTGCCTCACGAGAACGCCGACCTTCTGAACGTTACCGTCCGGCTGCTGCTGAACCTCTCCTTCGACGCCAAACACCGCGCCAAGATGGTCAACGTTGGCCTCCTGCCTAAGCTGGTCAACCTCATACGTAAGGGAGATGGGCGGCGACCAGGAGCTGGGGCAGGGAGGGACACGCCTGCGGGGGAGGCGTCAATACTGGTGTCCGCGATCTCTGGAAGCTGGCGATGGACACATACCTTATCTGCATTTATGCGTTGTTTAGTGTTAAGTGATGATATGTGTCATAATTTCTCCCAAAATCGTGGCGCAGGTTTCGTTTGATATGCTTCCCTTTGCTCGCCACTGCGTCTTCCGGTGTCTGTCAGTAACCGTGTGGCCGTGTTTATCAGCTGACTCCGTCTGTCTGTCTGTCTGTCTGTCTGTCTGTCTGTCTGTCTGTCTGTCTGTCTGTCTGTCTGTCTGTTGTCTGTCTGTCTGTCTGGTCTCTGGTCTGTCTGTCTGTCTGTCTGTCTGTCTGTCTGTCTGTCTGTCTGTTGTCTGTCTGTCTGTCTGTCTGTTCTGTCTGTCTGTCTGTCTGTCTGTCTGTCTGGTCTGTCTGTCTGTCTGTCTTGTCTGTCTGTCCTGTCTGCGTTTGTAGCCTTCCCTCCCTCCCCTGTGTGACCGTGCAGCCGGTTTATTAGCTGACACCCCGTCTGTAATGTCTGTCTGTCGTTGCAGGCGTCTCCCGGCAGCGCTCGCCCTCCATGCGTGCTGTACCACTGTCCGATCGGACGACAAGATCAAGTTCCATGTTCCGCGCCTACACAGACTGTATCCCGCTCTGTATGAAGCTACTGCTCGAATGGCCCGAGCCCAGAGTCGGTACGATGCCATATATTACACACGCGCGCACACACGCACGCACACGCCACACGCCACACGCCACACGCCACACGCCACACGCCACACGCCACACGCCACACGCCACATGCCGCAAGCCGCACGCCGCACGCCGCACGCCGCACGTCCACACGCCCATACGCCACACACATAGACGCACACGCCACACATGCAATGGTTCTCGTACACAAGGCGGCATCGTGCACGTCTCTAGCTGCTACACTGACACGTATGACTAGGCGTGGGCCGCCAGCTGAGGACACCTCACCGACAGGACATCACTGCACACAGCAGACATCACTGCTCCGACAGACATCACGGCGGACCGGAGGCGGGGTGGCCCGTCCGGTCTCAGTTCTGCCACTCGGCCAGTCTGGTCTGCTGGGCTCGAGTTGTTCTCTACCAGTTCAAGCTGGGGATAAAGGGAGCGAAACGGCGACCTGATAGTATGGGGTGTTTTAATTTGACGGTTTGTATGCTGAGGGTCCCGCTTGTGTACACCAATTGGCTGGAGGGCGCTCGATAGCCTCAATGAGCTTTAGCGCCCCCCCCCCCCCAAAAAAACATGTACACCAATTGGCTGACAAACTACGTTTTGTGATAATCGTTCTTTTAATCAGACGAAGGGCCAGGTGTTTGCCTTGGTTTAAGATGCCATGTCTCTGCCCTGTGGTGGCCAGGTCTGGAGCTGATGGCGCTTTGTATCAACCTGACGGCGAACAAGCGGAACGCCGAGCTGGTGTGCGAGGGTGAGGGCCTGCCGCTGCTGGTGGCGCGCGCCTTCCAGCACCAGGACCCGCTGCTCATGAAGATGGTGCGCAACATCAGCCAGCACGACGGACAGACCAAGGTCCTCTTCCTGGTCAGTACTGGAGACGAGCGGCGGACACCACTTCGCCCTTAACATCTGATTTTGTATTTTGTTGTGGAGTCAGAGAAGAATTGTGGTTGCTTGGCTGTCTTGCTGCCATGGCAAACCACACATCGCTGGGCTGGCTGGGTACCTGGAGGCTCTTGTAACAGGGCTCTACGCAGCCATTGACTTGGTGTGTCACTCTTGAGTGGCAGATCTGTGATCCTATCGTACAGTGTGTACGTCTGCCTTTTCCTGTGGGCGAACTATCACATATGCGATTGCTGATCTTGGCATGGGTTTGCGTGTTTCGCGTGTTTTGTGCCGGCATCGCTAACTCGTCAGACGTCCGGTTTGTGTGCTGCCCTCTGTAGGAGTTCCTGGGAGAGTTTGCTGAGACGCTATGCTCGAGTGAGGAGGAGTTTGTGGTGGAGGCGGTGACGTTTGTCCCATGTCACAGGAGTTTCTGGGCGAGTTTGCCGACTCCCTGCACAAGAGTGAGGAGGAGGAGTTTGTGGTGGAGGCGGTCGGCGTCTTGGGCAACCTGTCCATCCCCAACCTGGACTATGACCGGCTGTTCCGCCAGTTTCGTCTGGTCGACTGGGTCAAGAGCAAGCTGACCTCAGGTGAGAGAATATACCGCAGGCTGGCTGACATGATCTGGGGTCCGGCGAATATCACTGATATCCGGGCGTCATGCAAATTGTAGTTAATGTAATTATGGATTAAGCGTATCGATAGCTGTTTTGAAACTTCGCTCATAAGGATAAAGTGACCTGTGCCATGTGAGAATGACCTACTGTGACATGTGACAAGGACGTGTGAGGATGACCTTCTGTGACCTGTGACAGGGACGTGTGAGGATGACCTTCTGTGACCTGTGACAGGGACGTGTGAGAATGACCTGTGACAGGGACGT
Organism: Semibalanus balanoides; assembly: GCA_014673585.1. Lineage (NCBI taxonomy): Eukaryota > Metazoa > Arthropoda > Thecostraca > Balanomorpha > Balanidae > Semibalanus > Semibalanus balanoides. The sequence continues at coordinate 31,333 of VOPJ01010102.1, forward strand.
GTGAGAATGACCTGTGACAGGGACGTGTGAGGATGACCTTCTGTGACCTGTGACAGGGACGTGTGAGGATGACTTGTGACCTGTGACAGGGACGTGTGAGGATGACCTGCTGTGACCTGTGACAGGGACGTGTGAGGATGACTTGTGACCTGTGACAGGGACTGTGAGGATGACCTTCTGTGGACCTGTGACAGGGAACGTGTGAGGATGACTGAGCTGTGACAGGGACTGTGAGGATGAACCTTCTGTGACTGTGACAGGGACTGTGAGGATGACTTGTGCCTGCGACAGGGACTGTGAGGATGACCTTCTGTGACCTGTGACCAGGGACTGTGAGGATTGACCTGTGACATGGTACTGTGGAGAATGACTCTGTGACCTGTGACAGGGACTGTGAAGAATGACCTTCTGTGACCTGTGACATGGGACTGTGAGGATGACTTCTGTACCTGTGAACAGGGACGTGTGAGGATGACCTGTGACCTGTTACATGGACTGTGAGGATGACCTGTGACCTGCGACATGGACTGTGAGAATGACCTTCTGTGACCTGTGACAGGGACTGTGAGAATGACCTTCTGTGACCTGTGACAGGGACGTGTGAGGATGACCTTCTGTGACCTGTGACAGGGACTGTGAGAATGACCTTCTGTGACCTGTGACAGGGACTGTGATAATGACCTGCTATGACCTGTGACAGGGACGTGTGAGGATGACCTCCTGCTGGAGGTTGTTGTCCTGATGGGTACCGCCTGTGCGGACGAGGCCTGTTCCCTGCTGCTGGCTGAGGCCGGCCTGCTGCCGCCGCTGGTCGACCTGCTTAACGGTAAGGTCACCACCGCCGCCGCCGCCGCCGTCACCATCATCACCATCATCACCATCATCACCATCATCACCATCATCACCATTATCACCATCATCACCATCATCACCATCATCACCATCATCACCATCATCACCATCATCACCATCATCACCATCATCAACATCATCACCATCATCACCATCATCACCACATACCATCATCACCATCATCCCAATCATCACCATCATCGACATCATCACCATCATCACCATCCATCACCATCATCACCATCATCACCATCATCACCATAATCACCATCATCACCATCATCACCATCATCACCATCATCACCATCATCACCATCATCACCAATCATCACATCATCACATCATCACCATCCTCACCATCATCCCATCAATCCCATCATCACCATCATCACCATCATCACCAACTCATCACCATCATCACCATCATCACCATCATCACCATCATCAACCATCATCCACCATCATCACCATCATCACCATCATCACCATCATCCACCATATCACCATCATCACCATCATCATCACCATCATCACCATCATCACCATCATCACCACCATCACCACCATCACCACCATCACCACCGCCGCGGCCGCCGCGGCCGCTGCGTCCGCCGGTTCTCATTTTTGTATGGTTTGAATATAAAAATGTTACATGTTTTTGGTAGGTTTTCACTGCTCTTCAGCTCATGCTCGGCACCAGTGGCGGTCGTGTATTGCAGCGACACAAACCAGCTCACCGTGTGCCCCTGTTCCCTGGTCGGCAGCCAAGCAGGAGGACGACGAGATGGTGCTGCAGATCATATACGTGTTCCACCAGCTGACCATGCACCCGGCCACGCGCCAGCTCATCATACGGGACACACGTGAGTTAACCGTGCCGCGCCAGGTGACGACACGCTCGAGTTCACTAGACAGCTGGCTCATTGAAGCGGATCGGCGGGCCACGTCCTGTGAAGGAGAGGAAGAAAGTTTGCTGTGGTGTGTATCTGGTTCTGACCAGATACACCACAAATTCGTCGCATTTAACGCTATGAAGTATAAGATAAGCTATCCATTGAGTCCAAAAATGTATATATTTTTTATATTTTTCAGTTTTTAGTATGGAAAGCAAGCCTCTATTAGAGGCATCACCATAAATGGGAGTTTCACAAACTTCATGCCAACAGCTCTCTGAGTAGCGCCGGCTCACCAGACCCTGTTGGTGAACTCCCGAGTATGTCCTGTCACCGTCCTGGCTCTGTTTTCCAGATGCCCCGGCCTACCTGGTGGACCTTCTTCACGATAAGAACGCTCAGATCCGGCGGGTCTGCGATGCCACTCTGGACCTGATCGCCGTGAGTCACTGCCGATCTGTTGCGGCGCATATGGTGCTGCCCTCTTCTGACGGCTCCGCACTGCCATCTATCGATAGTTTCGTGCTGCCATCTATTGACGGCGCTGTGCCGCGACTTACTGACGGCGCCGTTTCGAGACCTTTGTGATCTATTTATCCTGAATGATAGCTGTCGTCGTTCGCCTTGGGGTCATGATATTCTCGCACTTTCGTTCAAAGTATTGAGCTTAGATGATCCGTAACATTTTCACCTCACACGTCCCTGTCACAGGTCAGATACGACCAAACCGAAAAGCTGGGCCTCTGGACGTGCTTGTTAGCTGTTTGTGTTCCAGTTTCCTACATAGATATCGAACATGGGAACATGGGATTGGCAGGTAGTCTGTCGGTCATTATGCTAACTCAAAGTTCTAAATCCTGCCGCCAGGCGGCTGACCCGGAGTGGGCGACTCGGATCCGTCTGGAGAAGTTCCGCTGGCACAACTCGCAGTGGCTGGACATGGTGGAGAGTCAGCCGGCGGAGGAGGCGGCCGTGTAGCGAGCGGAGGGAGAGAACGTTTCGTGCTTATCATTGTCTCACGAGTTGACTGTAGCGGGACGAACGTCTCTTCAAGTCCGGTCCACGGACTGGAGGGTGAATGCGAGGTCTGGGGGAGGAGAATGGAAGTGACAGTGTGTAGTAGAGGTGAGTAGCGTTGGTGTACTTGCGCTCGAGGGATCATTGACAGGGCAGTAGGTTGTAGGCGATCTTGTTCGCTGCTACTGTTAAGAGGAGACCTAGATCGAGAAGAAAGCAAGAGAGGAAACAAGTTCGAACGTTGAGAGAGTGCAGTACTACGTGTATAACTATTATGTAGAGCCAACACGTCATCATCGGGAGTAGTAATAAGTGTTCCTCTATATATATATATATATATATTCTGCCTATTACAGGCCTATGTGTGTATACATATTGGTATTTTGTTTTGAGAGCAATCACTGTTGGCAGTCGTGGGGGTCGGTTGCCATAACTGAGTGCTCGGCGATTCCGCGATAGGTGCCAGACCCATGCCGTTGCCAGATAAATCATCGTAGTTGTCTAGCCTGCTGCACTAACGTTCGCAGAGAAGTCGCAAATCAGACCACGCCAGTTTGATAACATGCTTCGAGTATAAAGTTGTCTAGCAACCGAGCTGACAGGTTTGCTGCGGTCGCGCTCGCGCAGCTGCGGGCAAATAGAAGTGCACCGCTGGTCGCCTCGAAGCGCTGTGATTAGGACGCTCGAGGGGTCTGTCTTCTGGCCTGGCACATACGAGCTTCATTCATGTATGGGTCGGCGTGAGCTTGGAGGACCTGCATAAAGACACACGCACACCATTCAGCTATTCAGGCGTCTCAGACCGCCCTGCCTCCTCCCCCCCCTACACACTCTTCGACGCAGCCTGTCTGTGATATGTTGTGGTCTGTGTGTTCCTGAGATTGCAATGCTGTGTGTTGTGTAGTATTGGCAGATCAATCACTGACTTAAACCCACTTATCGTTGAAGTCACACCAAGTTTAGTGTTATCATTTTTCACGTGAGGCTCACGCCATACACACGGACTTCGCACAATCAGACAATCAGAAGCAGAATTATGACGCACAGAAGAGAGAAAAAAGCAGCATTAGAAGGCTTGTAAAAGCGATAGTAAAAGTAAAAATAAAAGTGGATGTATGAGGCTGATAACTGGTCCGAAGGCCTAAGAATAAATAGACATAAATTAAAGCTAATGCCTGATCACATGGTGTGGAAGAGGCTCGTAGCAGCAACGTCTAACTTAGGTTGGTACCCCGATCGTCAACGACCATCGAGATCTCTGACCTAAGAGAGTGTGACGGTAGAAATGGATCAGGCTGACGGCTGCGGCGGGAGAGGGCGGTACACAGTTGGGCCATTTTACGACATTTCGACCTTATTTATCCCAAACTTCACCCTCATCTCTCACTTTGTGTTCTAATTTGATCTATTGGGTTATCTTGGGTCCTGAATTCAACTATGGCAATACTTGCTCTAGCTGAACTCAGGTTTTCGATTATATCCTTGGACATTTTTGCAAGGTCACGCTGCAGAGTTTTTTGGTGATCAAAATAGCGCATTTAATTTAACCAAATGCCAAAAATACTGCTATGGCTGAATTCGCAATGAAACGGAGAGGATATTTCTTGGCTTAGTTGCATAGCCTTGAATGACCTTGACCAGACCACGTGATCTCGAGACCTTTTTGTCTTTGACCTCGTGTGACCCCGGGTCCACCTCTTATTAAAATTAATCACTTTGCAAAATACTTGCTAATATATTGCCTAGCAATGCAACAAATAAAAATGTGGGTTTTTCCTCTAATTTCCATATTTTTCATCGATATACGAGTACGTGCGTGTTATCGAATTACCCCAAGGGGAAGGGGTAACAAGCGGATATCTTGCGAATCTATTCGACCGACGCGTTAGGAACGACCTCCGCCAGACGTCGCGGAAGCTTCGCCAGCAGTTTGAGGAGGGGCTAGTC